>PYAF01005351.1:527649-553125 GCA_007407185.1 Glycine tomentella | reverse complement strand
TGGGCTCAGGCCAAATATAAGCATCAGCTACCCTTTCATAGGGTTAAATCACATCATTCACAACATTATATACGTTCCTCTACTTACAGATACACATATCATAACCATTATCCTAGTGGATATATGGTGGAACACAGCAGAGGATATACAAACATGAACCGTGAGCTTACCTGCTCTAGACAGATTACCGGTTCTCCCGACTTCGTGGTCAACACCACCTGAGCTCTCACGCTCACGTCCTACACAAAAACAAGTATATAGTGTATCAGACACGGTTCTAAGCCGTTCAAATGAAAGGAAACTCTCATCCTTTCTATACACATAAGCTAATCACTGTACAAGTGATCATCTGATCCTCAACATGATCCCTCTCAGCCTATACAAGGCTACAGAGTCTCTGCAAAGACTCTGATCAGGCTAATATCAAGCATGTCTCTGCTTTAGCCTTCTCATAAACCAAAACCTCAGTATCAGCAGTTTAGGCTCATAAACCTCATCTATATAGTCTCATGAGCAACTTTGTCAACTGCTCTAAGGTCCAGACTAGTCAAATAGTTAACCTTTTATCTCTGCTAATACTGACTCAGAGCCAAAATCAAACTTCATCAGTAATGATGATTCAAGGCTCTAAACTCCTCAGAATACCTCTCTGAGTACAAAACTATACAGAGTTCTAGCCGAATAACAGCTCTAACACCTCCAAAAACACCCCTCAAGATTACCCCAAAACCTCAAAATTCAATACGCAGAACCAACGGTTAGAGCTCGAGTTTCTTACCTCTGTGATGTCCAGAAACACCAGGGAATCACTTTCCCTAAGGTAGCTCGCTCAATCAGGCTTCCTTCGCCTTTAAACTCCAAGCTCCCAAAGGTTCTCTCAGAGAAATCAAATCTCACTGTTTCTCAGCTATATTCAGGAATCAATCGGGGTATCTCACTTATCTCGGGGTTCTAATCACTTTCTCAGTTGGGTCAGAGGTGTTTAGATGAACAATGGAGAAGGTATGAAGCTCTGGAACTCATTAATGGCTTTCTCTCTCTTTTCTCTCCTTCATTTTCGTCCAAATGAGCTGTTATTTAAGGTTGCCCGAAGGTCCCGCGCTGATCGCGCCGTTCCCGCGCTGATCGCGCCATCTGTTCAAAACACCCACGCTGATAGCGCCATTACCCACGCTACCCGCGCCATCTGCTCGGCCAATCCACGCTAATAGCGCCACTCCCACGCTGATAGCATGAAATGGTCGACACCATTGGCCTGTTTCAGATTTTCCGCGCTGATGGCGCCAACTCCCGCGCTGGACGCGCCACAGGTTCGAATGGCCCACGCCATTAGCGCCATGTCCACGCTGATAGCGTGAGTTGGCCGCCAGGATTGCCTTTGTTTAAGCATCCCGCGCGGTTAGCGCCAGACCTCACGCGGGTCGCGCCGCTTGCCAGAAATAGTTTTCTCAACTCTTTCTCAAGCTTTTCTCTGGATGCCCTTAAGCATATTGATTATCCTTAATCATGAGCTTAATCTAAGCTTAATTACATACGTAAAATTCAAGGCATTACAATAAACGATCCACAAATTTCTAAATTGTATTTACTCACTCAAATAATTTTAGAAATTAAACTCAATTCTAATTGAATCCAAAAACTGACTTTCCATATTAAGTCACTCAAATAATTATTAAAAAACTAAGGTAAATTTTCCTTAAATATATGTTTTAACCAATTTTTTTTTAATTGTTTTGCTCAAAATGCTGATTTAATACCATACGGATTACCCAATCCGTATGATCCATACGGATTACGTAATCCGTAAATCCCATACGGATTACCCAATCCGTACGACAAAAAAAATCAGAACCACCCACCTCTACAACCCCGACACCACTTCACGACTCTGACGGCCACCACCACGCGACAACTCCGACGAAATCAACACGATGCCACCGAAAACCACCAATGCACAGCGTTTCCAGCAATCAACGTGCAAAAAATTAAGTGAATAAGGTTTCCAAAAGGGAAAGCGCAACCAACGAAGGTCTGTTACAGAAATATAAGAGGAAAGCAGCTGCCAGGGGTATTTTGGAAAATCAAAAAAATAATAATGTAGGAAAAATTATGAATGGTGTAAGAAGCTCAAGCCCAATATAAATAGGATTAATGGATCCTCCAATGTAAATATAAAAAAAAATACTTTGATGACCAAGACAAAAAAAGCAAGTATATTTCATCTTTTGTCAACATTCTTCGCACTTTATTGTAATTATTCATGTGTCATCTGTGTGACTAAAGTAACATAGGCATGACTTGTTTTACACCCTCCAATTTCCTATCTTTTTGAGTGTATTGATTTTACAAAATTGCTTATTATATAATTGATTGATTTTGATTAAAAAAAAAAAAAATACTACTTCCTTCAACTCTACCATGATTTTAAATATCTTGATCCTACCATGATTTTAAAATCAATCCACACATGTAAAATTTAATCAAAATCAAAATTAACCCGCCTCACCATGGTTTCCACGAGAGACCATCCAAACATAATCAAAGCATAAATACATTCCTTAAATTATTCTCATCATGAGAAAAGTCCAGCTATGTAATATTTTTATAAAAAAAAAATTAAACCCACTTAAATAGATGATAATCAAAGTTGCCCTCAAATATGATTATTAACTTTTTAAATTTAAACAATAGTAAATCTTTTGAAGAAAACTAATCAAAGGTCATAACCAAATTTAGCTGACCATAAAGACTTCGGACACTGACTTCAATGCTATAATTATGACAATTCTAATACAAATTAGACAATTTAGATTTGGGCTAAAGCAATTTATCACGACAATTTATCAAGCAAACTCAGATAGAACCAAAAGGCAAGACCATGCACCATTATTATCACGACAATTTATAAAATTGGCCATGACTAAACTCCCATGTATTGGAATATGATTTTCGTCCAAGAAATAAAATCGTTCTTGTAAAATCCTTAAGCAGACTAAAAATTAACTAAATTCATCGAAAGTAATACAAAATATTCAAAATTTAAATAAATGAAGTACAGAGGTCGAAACAAAATCTTTCTGGTCACCAATACTGGTTTTGCTTGGTTGGCTTAACGATTAGCCTTGGCAACTCTCTCAATTTCATCCTTTTTCTTGATAGCATAACTGAAATGGAGAAATATTATTCGGCAAAACCAACAAAAAATTTAAAATGACAAACAAAAATGAATGTTACATGAATAGGATTGCAAAAGTATACCTATTGGATGAACCTTTGGCTGCATTAATAAGTTCATCTGCCAAGCATTCAGCAATTGTCTTGATGTTTCTGAAAGCAGCTTCCCGAGCACCTGTTGTTAGAAGATATATAGCCTGATTGACACGTCGAAGGGGTGAGATATCAACAGCCTGTCTCCTCACCACTCCAGCAGAACCAATTCTAGTTGCATCTTCACGGGGACCACTGAATAAATGAAAAACATATATTCTGCCAAGTCAGATAAAGCATTGAAATTTAAAAGTAACTCTATATTTAAATAACAAAAGTATTTAGAACTGGAGTATTTTTGTCACTACAATTTATGGTGGCACATTAAAATTACAATCTGCTCACATGTTTATTGCATCAGTGCTCATATTTTTGTGAAATATTCTCAGTATACACAATTTACTCATGAAAAATCAAACATTTCAATTCTAACTTATGTTTGGCCTACATGATCTTAACCTGAGGAACAATTTTTTGCAAATAGTGTGATACATGAAAATAAACCAACAATATACTATATCAACTTATTTAGGAGAATGATCAGATAGAGCTAATACAAAAGTGCCATCATCCAGGCAATCAAACCAATAGGGAAATGATAAATCATCATCTCAGTCTCCAACTTCAACTAACATTGATATTTGATCAAATATTGATCAATAACCAAGGAAAGGTAACTACAACATTACTCAGGTTTCCTTTCCTCCAATATATAGTTGTAAAGCAATAACATGAAAATCAGTAAAGCTACCAAAACATCACCCATAGTTACTACCAAAATATCAATGTTATAACTACCAAGGATTCTATTTCAATTTATCAAGGAGAATGATCTGATAGAGCTAATACATAAGTGCCATCATCCAGGCAATCAAACCAATAGGGAAATGATTAATCATGTCATTCTCCAACTCTGACTTCCATTTCTCAAGGCCCAAAACCAAGGTAAGTATAACATCAAATTTGGATTTCCATACCTTAGAGTACAAAGTGCACCACTTTAGGTAAGGAAACAAAATCCAACACACATGTTTACATGCTCTAACATCAACATATGCTGCATGTTTCTCTTCCCATAAGCATAAAAAAACAAGGAGACAAGGAGAATGATCAGATAGAGCTAATACAAACTGCCATCATTGAGGCAATCAAACCAATAGGAAAACAATGATCATCATTCCATTCTCCAAATCAAGACAGACAGATAGACAGCAGCTGCCAACATAAATTTTATAATCAAAACTAATTCAAATCCATGATAACAAACTTGAAAGATCAGTGTTGGAATCCAACAATACAAATCTACAAAAGGCAAACAATATCATGAAAGCGATCTACAATTGATGACACCAGCACCAACAACACATCTGCAATTAAAACCCAAAGCAAAGCCATCAACACAAAAAAAAAAGGTTCTCAACAACCGAACATACCTATTGATGACGGCATCAACAATGACCTGAATTGGGTTCAGGTCAGTGAGCAAGTGGATGATCTCCATGGCATGCTTGATAATCCTGACAGCCATGAGCTTCTTTCCATTGTTCCTTCCGTGCATCATCAAAGAGTTGGTGAGCCTCTCAACAATGGGGCACTGCGCTTTCCTGAACCTCTTCACTGAGTACCTACCAGCTGTGTGAGGAACATATGTAGCATGCTTTGATGGGGACACTCCAATGTAATCAGCCAGAGACATATCATTAACCTAGTATCACACACACAAAAGAAAAAAACTAAATACAACAACAAACAAAAACATTTTTAGCTAACCTAATCAACCAGAACAACGTCATTAACCTAATAACAATAAAAATCAGGTAATTTCATAATATAACTAGATTAATAACTATGAAAAACTTCATAATTAATCAAATTTGCTAGAGTTTGAAGAAGCATAGAGATAAAGAGTGAATAAAAAGGGTAAAAAGTGAAAGAGAAGTGCCTCAACATCCTCGAAGCTCCAGCGGTTAAAGAGTTTGACGTCGATTTGGGTGGGATCGGGAACGGTAGCTTCGATTTCGGCCATGGCTGCACAAGAAATTGAATAGAGAGAGAGTTAGCGAAGGGAAGAGAGAGAAAGAGAAGAACTGAAGAAGAAGAAAATGGAAGAGAACGAACATGGTGAGGGACAGAGGCTGCGAGGTGCTGAGTGGCGGAAGAAGCAGCAACTCTTAATAGCTACGACAAAAACCCTAGGTTTTTCGCTTTGACATTTAGGTATTTATAGTGATCGAGAAAACCCTAAGGTAAATTGTTAGGCCCGGCCCATTGTTTGTCTGGTGTTCTATAGGATATGTCCGTGGACTTGGGCCCTTGGTGGTTTTCATTTTTGAGTTTTGCTTAATACACTCTATACTTTTCTCCATTCACTGTATTGTAATAGTGACATACCGAAAATAACCTTTTGTATTTCTAATACACTATTTTGAATTTCCTAATACACTATTTGGTTGCCTTTCGTTTCCTGAGCAGCTACGCGTGGAGTTTTGCTTCTTCTTCATTGACAGGCTGACGGCGACGATGGCATTGGTCGTGCGAGTTGCAAGTGGTTATTTGTGGTTCGAGTCGCAGGTGTTTGCGCCATTGGTGGTGGTTGCTGGTGCATCAAGATGAGCGCTGACGTATGAAACTGATGGGATGGGGTGGGGCTCCATATGGATTATAGAATCTGTATAGACCTTACGGATTGTATAATCCGTATGGACCATTTTCAAGGATTTTCTGAGGATTTGATTTTAATTAATTATTTTAAATATATAAAATTATTTATAATTGTAATAGAAACTATAATATGTAGTATATGAATAAATGAATTTAATATTTGGTTTGGCTAACTACTTTATATTCAATGAAATTCTGTGATTGTTTGAGGTTAAATTGGTCTTGCTATTCTTTCCCATCCTTTATTGCAAATATTAATAATTTCATTAAAATGACAATGGTAGTTATGCAGAGCATATGTTGTAACAGATTGTCCATAATATATTTTAGAAAAAAGAGAAAGAGAAGACAAAGAGAAAAATGTAAATGACAATCACTAATATGAGATTACAGAGAAGAAGACTTTATGATATAGATGGACACTGTGTGACTGAATGTTGAGTCAGCATGTAACTGCTTAGGCTAATATAACTGGTGTGGTGAAATGGCAGCCATGGTGTGGTGGAAATTGGACAAGACACCATGTAGCATGTAATTTCTAGCTTTTGATTTGTATTGGAGTATTGTAAACTCAATGGTAAGATACCATGTAGCATGTAATTTCTAGCTTTTGTTTTGTATAGGAGTATTATAAAGTCAATGCTAAGATACCATGTAGCATGTAATTTGTAGCTTTTGTTTTCTATTGGAGTATTGTAAACTAAGTGCTAGAGAGTTGTAAACACTCAATTAGAGTTAGTAAACTCCAATTATATATAAGTGAAGTTTTGGTTTTTTAAGTTTTCCCTATATTTTGATTGTAGAACATGGATTTGATCGTAGTGTTAAGTCTTTAATTATTGGTGCAGATTATGCTAAGAACAAGAGGTTTGCGTAAAGGTCTAGAGAGACTTGTAGACCGAGCATTTGAAGACATAATGCTGATAATGTAGAGGATAAGACCGAATGTCGTAGGCCTACCGCTTTCGCCCGAAGACGACGGGCAGCTAGTCCCGTGAGGAACCAGATACTCAAGAAGAACACGTGAAGCCTGATATTCAAGTAACAAATGACGTGGGTACTGAGTCAGAAGCATTTCCAGGTGGCCCGAAAGATTGTTCGATTCTAAAAGACTATGTTAAGCACGTGGCACTTAGAGTGAGGGTCGAAGAGGTAATTTTATGTTTAATTAGATACAAATGAAGGTATATTTGAATATTAATGTCCTCTGACAATCAACTAACTTGCAGGAATGTCCTGAGTTAAAATTGGCTTCGCACGGACGTAAAGTAGCCAAATTTGGTCCTCTGGCACCTGAGATTGAAAGAATAGTCGCTGCTACTGGTTAAGCCCATTGATTTCATGCTCGATCGATACTGGAGACAGAGGATTGCTATCTGCGTTTGTTGAGATATGGCACCCAGAGACCAGCAGCTTCCACTTACCGATCGAAAAAGTGGGCATTACTTTGGATGATGTGATGTCGTTGTTGCATCTCCCAGTCATGGGAGCCTTCCAGACGTATGATGTGCTTGATGTGGGGGAGGCAATTACATTACTAATTGACTTGCTGGACGTGACAATTGAGGATGCTGAAGCTGAGACCGAACAATGCCACGGGGCATATGTTCGACTGTCCTGGCTTCAAGAATTATATGTTGCAAAGTGTGACGCTAGGGAGTGGGTTCTTGCAGCCAGAGCATATTTGTTGCATCTAGTAGGATGCACATTATTTGCGAACAAGAGTACCACACACATTAGTGTAGTATTCTTAGACCCATTTCATGATCTGGACCAATCAGCGGGGTTTTGTTGGGGTGCAGCGGCATTAGTCCACATATATCAAAATTTAAACTATGCATGTCTGCATCACGGAAAACACCTTGCCAGATATATTTCACTGCTACAGGTAATTACAATACATCATTTAAGTAATTAATGTTAAGACTATTTAAGTAAAATAAGTCACGTTAATATCATGATTGTTGTTTTAATTAAATTCTTATTTCATGCTGTAGTGATGGATCTATGAACATTTCCCGACCATTGGAAGTGTCATGCCAAATGGGGAGTACGATGAGAGGTTACCTCGTGCATGTCGATGGAAAGCGACGAAGGCTTTACCGGTTGCAACCTATCGTAGACGGTTAGATAGGTTAATGCTGGACAACGTTTGTTGGATGTCATATGGGGAACACCGTTGCCACAAGGATTTTGAGATCATATCTTTGTTTTCTGGGTACCTTAGATGGGGACCAATCATTGTAAGACACTTACCCGAGCGTGTGATTAGGCAATTTGGGTATGTTCAACAAATCCCCCAATTACACCAGTTTAAGACTCCATCGACAGAAGAGGTTGACGATCGATGGACTCACTTCTCTAATTACATTGTAGCCACTGGAGACTTGGTTACTTATCCCAGTCAGTGTGCTCGCGGCTACATGGAATGGTTCTATCGAATATCACATCCATTTATGAGCCCGCCAGAGGCTAGGGAGCCTAGACGACATCCGTTGCGTGTCACAACTACTTTGCAGGATCCGCCTGTTATGCACGATGATGTTAGACCAGATGTCCCAGATCCAGTTGCGAGAGCTTCAGATGTTAGTGACACGGCTCCACATGTAGTGGTAAAAGTATTGGTGACCTTGTTTATAAATATCAGTTGATGTATGCATAAGAGTAACTAATGACCATGACATGTTATATGATTGTTTCAGAGTATGTGCGAAAGGTTAGCCGACGGGTTGCAGCACATGCTAGACATGTGTATGGTTACCCCGGGCACAACTGCGTACAATGCTACACAACACTTGTTGCACATGGCACATAGTGTGACTCCACAGGGAAACATGTTTGTTCGAACCAGTCGGTTAAGGGATAGACAAAGGAGACAGGTTGATTGGACATAATGACTTGGCCAAGATCGAGTGTTCATGGGATGTGACTTTGTTTTTGGTTTCTACATTTCACTTTTTATCCTTTGCAGTGACCTTTTAATTCAATTCAAATATTCAGTTTTAACATTTGTGACAATGATTAGACAATTGTTGGACTAAGAATAACAATGATTAGATAATGATTATATCCATTCGTACTGCATATTACACAAATATTGGAGTATTATAATTCATCAATTGTTGGTTTACAAAAAAAACAACACACATAATTTTTTAATCGTCTCCTAAATTGACATGGTCAGTGCATAAGGTTATGGAATCATTATACAGCCTCATTCGATCAATATAAGGAGTTGGCCAGTGTTTGGCTTCATTGGAACAGTGCGTTGACCAACCGAAAGCGGTTAATGGGATGGGACAATGGTCTTGTAGTTCTACCTATTTAAATGACATTGTTACTAAAAATTCAATAAACTAAATACGAAATAATTAAATGTTTCTATCATAAAGATCAATGTTATACCTGAACAAAATGGCTACCAAAGACATAACCAATACATACAATGTGATGAACAAATGGATCTTTAGGCGGTTGGGTTCTCAAAGGAAAAATTGCCATACTTTGCTAGAGAGATAGAGAAACAACAATGACATTATACCTGGAAGTAATGACATAACCCATATCGGTAATATCCATCCACTTATCCATCGTTGCCTATACGCGAAAACTTGTGTTAGTGTTATATTGTAGAAATAAACATTTGAAATACAAAATGTTTATTTTTACCTTTGCTAAACCATCAACAAAAAGTGACCGCTTTAACTGGTCAAACCTCTGAATGTCGCCAAACAAGACTATATATTGATCAGACCATTGTGCAAGTTCTTTTAGCAAATGATTGCATACTAGTGGCCAAGAATCTTCACCGTAACCTAACATGACAACAATTACACGATATCCACAATTACCATCGGCTTTAACGTCAGTTATGTTAAGAATGAATTTGTGCATAAAAGGAGAAAATTGATGCAGCATAGGAATGTTTCTGTTGCTCAGTGAATGATCAAATGATGAAGACCTCCTTTTGTGTGTCGAACAACTATTTTATACGGAATGTAACTCATCCACATACTCAAAGTAAGACGGATCCCGCTTGGTTAATTTTTCGTGACTTGTGTATTTATTTTTTGGAGCACCTTTTGTTTTCACCTTCTCAGGGGGCATGCATGGAATTTAAATTAGTAAATGCAAGTTCTTTAAGTTTAGTCTTAAGTGTCATTTTTCCGCACATGTCAAGTTTCTCAAAGCGCTTGGAGATAGCCTCTATCTCGTCTGTAATGTGAATTTCTCCGTCATCTAAACCTTAGTCTGAAAATTGTAATCTCCGCCAGAATATATGAATGCTTGAAAGCGGTATGCTGCCAACAACAACTTTAGCAAGCTCACATGCACAAAGGAGACCATGGGTAGTTCACATCACACATCCACAACGAGACGTGGTTTTGCCCACATAATGAACTCGTTCAAACTTAGCAACAATCTGGTTTAACGCATACCTAGACACCATGTCAATAAGTCTCTTGTACAATGTTACTTTAAATACATGTCCTACTGCATGGGTGCTTCTTTCCAATGACGCCTTTATTTCAGTATGTTGCAACATCATCATATTATTCATCGCATCCCAGACACTACATAAATCTCCAATGCTATTTTGTAGTAGTCTCTTCAAAGTCGAATGAGCGGACTCAACCCTGCATCTAAATCAAACATATGAATACTTTGAAACAGATCCAACTTATTCAAATAACAATGTACACAACTTTAAAACCTCGCTTACCTGTTAGTGGTAGTGTTCCCCAAATGCATCACTTTGTTTGTCCATGCTGTGACAATTTTTTCCTTGTGAGGATGCAACCATGTGTCTTTCACATAATCAACAAACATTGGTCATGGTGAACAAGCAATTTCAAACTTCATCAAATAATCATCATATTGCTTCTCAACACCATAATAATTAAGACTCCCTCATGCTTCCATGACATAGTCCCATGTGTTCTTCTATCGGATAGAAGTTTTCAATTTTGCCTTCACATTCTTGTCAATGTGAAACCGACACAATAAATTCGTTGAGTCAGGAAAGACAGCTTTCACTGCATTCATCAATGCTGAAAAATTCACTTTTCATGAATATCCCTCTAAATCGTTCAAGGGCCTAAACAACATTGTTTACACATTCAGCCTCTAAATACGCAAATATAGCTGAAAAAGTCATACCAGTAGGTGTCACACCAACAATGTCAAGTAACGGAAGTCTGTACCTGTTTTTTTATATGTACTGTTTATCAAGAACACCATATGATATGCATTGCTCAATTTGACTGCATCAGGATGTGCCCAAAATAAGTCACGTACAACATTTTCATCCTTTAGCCTATGCTAATGAATATACAAATCGTGTTCAAGAAGTTTCATTAACTGTTACATTTCAGTATTATTGCCTCTAATACGTGTCCGATATGCATATCTTGCATTGTATACTTGCTTCAAACTTGTATAATTATTGGCATTGTGATCCTTCAAAGTTAGGAGAATATTCTTTGATTTCACCATCGACCTTTTCATATCAACAACAATGATCTTCTCATCCTCAGTCAGTCGACCAACATATGGGTGTCCACTTAATGACTTAGTCAAATCATGATTATGAGTGCCACATATTACATTCACTATCCACCCTTGACCTCCCAAGACTGGTTTGACTCACAGCTTAAAAGGACATTCACATTTTTCTGGTGCTAGTCGTTGAGGGTACAAAACCTTTTTTTTCCATGATCTATACTTTCTGCTCCTTTCACAACCAATTAAAACATATGATGTTGTCCCCAGCTTTCCATTTGACATGTCACTTCTTATTATGATAGCTACAAAATCATTACGATATGCAACAGTACGAGCCCACTTCAATACGTCCTCACGGGAAACGAATACCTACAAAAGTGAATAATTTTTTTAATCTTGTTAATTCAATCATTTAAGAACTATAACTTATTCCAAAATCAAATAGATACCTAAGACGTCTTGAAGTCTGCAGAACAATCAAGTAAACAATTCACATTTTCATATGCATTAGTTTTTTCTTCAATGTCTTCATCCATATTAAATTCTTCAGACATAATAGAGTCATACATCCACTCCTAGTTGTCCATCTTCAAAAATCAAAATAAAATTTATACATTGACAAAACATATGCATAATATAAATATTTAACAACATTAAAATCATAAATTCATAAAACATACAACAAGAATTTCATTAATAATAAATTTACAATTAAAAATCCAATTTTGAAAAATATAATATTCAAAATAAATCAGTATGGTCTATACGGATTAGCTAATCTGTATAGACTGTACGAATTAACTAATCCGTATGGAATCAAAAAACTGACATTACCTCGTTGCCACTGCAACCAACCAACAACCACGACCAGCAACCCCCAGCCACCACCAGCTCGACTCCGACGAAGGCGAACACTAATCTTCACTATCACCAACCACAAATGCACAACCAACAACAGAGGGGTATTTTTGCCATTTAAACTTTTATATAGTGTGTGAAGAAAATTATATAGTGTATGAAGTAACACTCTTCATTTTTTTACGCTTCAACATTTGGACCAAAAGGAAACAAAACCATAGATATATGTATGTATATGGTGTTATGAAAAAATAATTAAAAGGAGATAATGCTGAGAAAGAGAGAATTGAGAGGTCTTGAGTAAAGTATGTGATTAGGTGGTTCATGGATATATCATTGAAATTGACTCTTAGATATATTAATAAAAAATCAACTACGAATATTGTTAACTTTTGATCGGTTAAAAATATGATAAATGTTTTTTAAGATAATACTCGTACAATAGTTTCAATTTTAAGTCATAACAAAATTTAAGTCCACACATTATGAACACTAGAAAACAATTTAAGTCCACACATTAGAACACTAAAAACCCTATCACCACCACCCTTTGTTGTCGATGATTGTGTTGAGATGATTTTCAAGGTTTAAAGCGCGTTATGGACGATGTTGTAGTGAAGGAACACACCACCACTTGAAACGATGAAGAAGAGACTATGTTGTGCATCAATGATGGGAATGATGTGATACAATTTTACTACTTTAAATCCTACCAGGGATGGTGTGTCCTACGATGATTGGAACTATTTCCAGTAGCGATGGTGCACACGAAACCACTATAGGAGACACGACTATTTGAAAATAATGGATTTTGTTGGTCACTGGTGATGTTTTTGTTGGGAAGGGCTTTAGGGAGGACACGACTATTTGAAAATAATGGATTTTGTTGGTCACTGGTAGTATTTTTGTTGGGAAGGACTTTTGGGAGGTTAGTGAAGATGACACTATTTTAGATCAAGGCTTGAGGGTGAGGGACCAATTTGCTATGAAAATGTTGAGACCAAACCAGAAAATGGAGTGTGAATATAAGGTCGTGTTTGGCATGGAGATTTCTCATTACAAGTGATTTTTGAAACAATAGAATGTTTGTGTCTTTTGCATTTCAAGCTATAAAAAATTATTGTATTACTTCTATATTTTCAACCAGTGCCTTTTCCTTACAATGTGTTTGAATATAATATGGGGATTTTTGGGTTTATTATTGATCTTTACATTAGTCGTATAAATTTATGGGTTTTAATTTGTCATACATATTCCTCGTCGTTGTAGTGATTTGCGGAGATATTTTGGCAAAGTTATGTTGTTAGTAGAGAATGGGGAAAGAGAGGATGGTGGCGGCGATGCCAGCGAGAAAGGTGAATAGAGGAAGAGAGGGGAGGGAGAAGAAGGAAAGGGAAGAAAAGAAGCATCGTTGCATACGACTGACAACAATCATCATGACAATGCTTTCGACAAAATATTTTAAATTTATTTTTACAAATTTAAAATTATTTTATTTTTTGTAACTTATTTTTTTAGTTAGAAACCTTCTATTGCCGTTGATTTTAGTACCTCACAAGTGAGGCATGTATTTTGAGACTTCACTTATTCGAAGAGTTTCATATATATTTCTTGAAATGGAATGACATATTTATAGGTACAAACTATAACTGAATGATTACAAAGGATATAATTGTAACCACGACACTGTTTATAAAAAATGTCATTTTTGTCTACAAAAAAAAATATATGAGTGTCATAATGAAGTTTAGGATGTTTTTGACAAAATTAGCTTATAAGTTACAATGTATGTATGTGTGCACACCCCAATGTATACAATAATACAACTAATATGATGTTATAGTTAAGTAACAAAAAGAAAAAAATAAAGTAACATGCTATGTGCCTCATTGGGAAATCATTGTTGCACCGTTTAAGCTATTATAAATTAGATATTTGACAATTGACACCACTTAATAATTTAATTTTTTATAAACAAAGGAGGTATTATTATTTAAAAATACCAAACAATTTAGTGACAAAATAGGAGATACAAAATGCAAAAAAATTTAAAAATACACTACAACTCACAACTTGTGTAATTCTATTTCTAACCAACATGTGTGAATTTTGTTTTTCCTATAGTCTGAAGCTCGAGATACAATATTGTACTAGGAAAGTATGAACCAAACCAATTACATTAGAAAAGGCTGCCATCAGTTATCTCACGTCTTGCTATTTCAAATAGTTATGCCTAAAGACAATAACAAGAAGAATCAAGCTAAGAAAAATAGTAAATGTCAACTTATAATTAATTATAACATTAACAAAACAATTCCTACATAAGTTTACTAATTCAAATTATAAATATATTGCACTTTGTGAAAGACTTATCAATATTTAATACTTCCTCCGGTCTCAATTATAAGTAAAAACTAAAAGACATATTTCACATTTATTAAGGAAATTAGTTATCTTCATTAAAGTGAGAGTTTCAATTAAAAAATGAGTTTTTTCCCCCTAAATTACCCTTCATTGAAACTTAATATCAAACATAAAAAAGCCTTTGGTCATACTAAATGAAGGATATTTTGAATATAGTCTCATTAAATAATAAGACAAAATTAATAGAGATTTGCTTATATTTGAGACAAAAAACAAAGAACTTTCTTATATTGGAGACCGGAGAGAGTATACAAAAACAAACTAACTATAATAACAACAAATATAATTCCTACAAGCTTACTTGTATATATATAAAATTATACATTTTAAATTCTATCAAACATCATTTTTATCTAAAATAATTTTCACAAAATTCTTCACCCTTAACTGAGTACACATATTAAAAAATAATGACAAAGTTTATCATCATACATTATCAACATGAAAGCTTTCACCATGTCATTTTCGGACAATTTTTTTTAACATTAAGATAACTTGATTTTTCCTTCTAGTTGAACCTTTCTCATGCATAAAACAATATGTAAGTTGTTGGATATCTTGGATAGTCTACCTATTCTAAGAAAAATGATCCCTAGTGTCTTCGTGTTGTCTCCTCACTTTCCCGCTCTCATTCTCATGCTTCCCCAAACTTTTCCACTCCTTCCTCCTATTTTCCTCTATTTTCTCGTCTCATTCTTTTTTTAGTATCTTCTCATTTTATTTTTTCGTTCTTCATCAAGTACTCCTAGTGAAATCGTAAACCCCTTCTCAAATATCTCTCTTCCCTTTTCCTTTTGCATTTCTCTCATTCACCATTGTTGTCATAAAACAATATCTTTTTTTCCTGTTGGGCTCTTTCACTCTTCCTATATTTTCCCATTTCCAAAAGACCTATTATATTTTCTCAAATGGTTCTATATCTCCTCCTCCTGGGTCTCTTTTATTTCAAAAGAAGACACATACGAAACGTGAAAGTTGTCAAAAGGATACTTGGGTTTGTGAAAGTCTAAAGAGACTTAGCATGAAAGGATACTTGGGTTTATAACATTGTGTGCCTGCAAGAAGTGACAAATAAGTAACATTGTTTGTAACAAGTGTGGTTAGTGAAACCCTTTGTGATGAAGGAGAATTGAATGTAGCTTAATCTGAGTGAACTAATATAAAACTTGTGTTCTATTTATCTTTGTTTTCTCCTCACACATTTTTATTATATGATTGCTTTATCTTTCCAAAAATGTTGGTTTTGCAAAAAAAAGTTTTCTAATCACACACACACACACACACACACACTATTCAATTCCTCCAGTAGGCGGTTGTTATTTCATCAATATTATCCATCTCTCCATCTATTAAAATTTTCAAAGACTAAATCATCCCTTGGCTCCATAAAGTTAAAGTGTCACCATGTATATGACTTCATTGAAGACTCAACATCTTCTAAATTTCTTTTCAAATGATCCATAATCATTTCTTTACTAATATGATTATGCAGAAGAAAAGAAATAATCATTATCCTTCCATGAGTTTTAGTGGGATTAAATTGTTTCTATCTCAATATAGCCCAACATCCTTTTAAAAGTCCAAAACACATTTCTAGCAAAATAATGTTTTATATTTAAAATTTCTTTAGACATGGTCAGTTGTAAGTCATCCCTCCACTCACTGAAATAATATCTTTAGCGTTTATAAGGAGTAAGAAATCCTTTTTCATTAATGTATGCAACATCACATAAATAATAATACCTATAATTTAAAAAAAAATGTTATTATCACATAATATATTATGACATGTATTACTTTTGCACAAAATGTATATCATTGTATCTTGAGGAATCCCTATTCACCTATTTGGTCAAGTAATAGCATCTTTGTCATATGAGGACCCTAGAGTCAACAGTTGAACCCTTCCATCCAAGCAAAGCATATATGAACTGGGGAACATACACCCAACACATTTGTAGCTATCTCACTCTTTCTTGTTTTGTATATACTTTTTTCATACTCAAACACATTAATCGTAATTATAAAAAAATGAAATTTAATTTACATATTAGTGCAGAAAAAGAAATTATATGTTTCTATCTTGAAATTCAAATATTGTTCACATCAGAAGCATACTTGTAGAAAATTTAAAGATTTATTAACTAGCATACTTGTATATTCTTCAACATTATACTCATATCTCTGGTATGGTGCCATGAAAAATGTTCCTGCAATGTTATTACTTCCCATGCTAATGATAAATATGAGTTTTGCTATAATGTTTGTTTTTGTTGCTTCCCTTACAACTTCATTTAGTTTTCCTATGTACTCTTTGAACATATTTAGTTGATCATCTACTAACAACATTGACTAATATATAACACAAATGAAAAATTGTTATGTCATAGTTGTAAAACAAAGATGGAAAAAGAATTTAAATTTTAAAGAGATAGAAAATAGACAATGGTGGTGACTGAGTAGAGTAATGATTAATTAGGGGTGTTCACAGGTACGGGTCATCCGTGAATCCAAACTAATCCAAACTGATCTGAATTGTTTGGGTTGGATCCTTTATGTATTTGAGTCAAAACTAAACCGAACCGATCTAAACCGATCATGTATGGGTTGAGTCACGGGTTTAGATTTATAGATATGTTGACCCGATCAGTGAACCCGTAATAATAATATAAATTTTATTATATATATATTAAAAATTAAAAATTAATTTTTTTCTCCCCATAGTTTAGCACATGGCCCAATTAATTTGTTTCTTTTGTAAAAAAAATTAATAGAAATAACATTTTATTTGTTACTGAAGTTGGACAGAATTATGAATAATATTGTTAGTTCTATTGTTAGAGGATCAAATCTTGAGCCAACATAGGCAAAACAAATCTCAATTACGAAGTCTTTAATCTCTAGATTTAGATCAAGATAGGGTGGCAAGACCTTCTTTATTCAAAGTATTTCAGCTAAAATTATATGACAATTTCTAAGCATGATGAACCATGGCTATATTTTTTAGTAGAAAATTCTATTTAATCAATCATCTTTATAAGCATCATCTAAATATATATAATTTTATATTTTCAAAATTATAATATTAATATAATATAACTATTCTATTAAAATGAAAATAAATGTGTATTACCAATACCTGTGAAAATAACTGTCATCATTTATAGGTATATGTTGTTTGTCCCTGTAGGGATTGAAGTCACATTGGTTCAGAACACTAGTCAAGATGAAGTTCTATTTCTTGGAGACATTTGCAGTATGTATATATAATTTGTTGAAGACTTTTTATCAAACAAAGAGAAGGAGAAGTAGTAGAAAAACAAGAAGAAAAGACTTAAAAAACCTACAAAAATAGTATTTAACAAAACAAAAATTGTTAAGGCAATGTAGGATACTAAATGCATATACTTTATATTGGGTGATGGTATACAAATTATTATTTTTTGTTGTATTTTGGTGTTGGATAATATCATGCGGATACTTTATATTAGGTGATGGTATGCAAATAATTTATTTTGATGTATTTTGGTGTTGAATAATATCATGCATATACTTCATATTGGATGATGGTATGTATATAATTTATTTTGCTATATTATGATGATTTCTTTCCTTGTACTATTTTCTCTTATTTCTATATATATTTTGAGAAATTCAATGGTGCCCTTGTTCATTCTCTCTCTCTCTCTCTCTCTCTCTATATATATATATATATATATATAGCCATAATGGAACTACCGGCATGGCTCCACAAAGTAATAATTCTACTAGCATAAAGTTAGTTTAGTGTATGAAATGAATATGGTGTTATCAAGCAGAAGTGTATGAATGAATGTAACATTAATCAATTGAGTTGAATGAACATACAATGCATTCGGTGAATATTTACATTGAAATATTCAACTATGTGCAATAGTCCTCAAATAGAGCTAAGTAGACACAATGTTTATTTTAAGGCATAGCATAAGTAAAGTAAGGGGGGCAAAACCAAACCCAAGCAAATGCAAACTATCTAAACATGTAGTTTGTGAAACCATATCTACTCTTATTAAATTCTAAATCTACCATTTGAGGGATCGAGTTCCACCAACAAAAACCATTAGAGGCAAAGTCTTTGTTGGCAAGGATATTTGCATAGGTATTTCCCTCTTTAAAGATGTGGCCTACCAAAAAATTCATGGAAGAAGTTAATTCTATACAATTGCACCATCTATTTTTAATCAACCAAGGCACTAAGTCTGGGTTCATAAAAGTTTTCACGACACTAGATGAATCACATTCCAGCCAAAAATTATTCCAACCTTTGTTATTGGAGATTTCAATTGTTGTAATAGCTCCCATAAGCTCAACTATTAGAGAGTTAGATATCCCCAAAGAAAGCGAAAGACAAGCACCCAAGGAATTCCCTTATGAAATCCTAAAAATTCCACTGAAACCCATAGTACTAGGATTCCCTTTGGACGTGTGTCGTCCATGTTACATTTAACCCAACCCCTCAATGGAAGATTTCAAACAGACATGTATGATGTTTTTAGCTTTTCTAGGATGGTCCTTAATCCCAAGTTGCCTCCTAATGACAAATTTAGAGATGGAAGAATTCATGTAAGCAAATGAAACATTACCTGATATCTTAGTCTTTGCAATTCTCAAGGAGATAGCAGAGTGCATAAGAATAGCTTTATTCTTGAAACAAAGACTGTTCCTGCAATGCCATATGGTTCAAACCGAGAAAATACCAACTGCCAAAATGATATGTTGCAAATGGCTAGACCATCCACACTGAATTGAGCATAACAACTCCTGAATGAAGGGTAAGTTGAGTGTGCGATTGAAAAGATTTTGAGAAAGTAGACACAATGTTATAAGCATATTTTTTACATTAAGTCCAACATCCATTCACATATTTTCCACATTAAAATAGCAGTTGAAGTACAATAACTAAATGGAAATCATAAATATCATGATTTAGAGAAAACATGTACCTCCTAAAAAAGTAAAACTACTATGATCCAAATAGTATTTTTTTGAACTAAACACAATTTTAACGACCATAACCAACATAAATTGAAGGATTTAATTGAATTATTGATATCATTCATCATTATATAGCTTTTTTCCTTATTATGCTGGTGTTGATGTGTTGAATGATGATTTGATTTGAATGAGAGCTTTAATTTTACTGCTATATTGTTAATGGCAAATATCACAAGAAAGAGTGATTGAATTGTGACTTTAGAAATTTAAAACCTTTTTCTTGAATAACAACGTTATCGTCTATTGATAAAACGTGTAAACACAAATATTAGATTTTTGCAAATGGTTCAAATGATAGACCCATATTTTATAAAAACAAAAGAGTTTTTCAAAAACAAAAATCAAATTTGAACCCTAAGTCAGTTAAAGTACAAAAGAGAAACCAAATAAAGATAAGGCACACAAATTTATATTGATCCGTCTCAGTTACTGAGACTACGTCTAGTTCTTGGCAAACCACCAAATTCCACTAAATTTTACAAATTACAATTATTAATCATTGTCACTTCAAGTTTTATAACTCAAGCTTTACACCAAACTTGCTACAACCGATATTCTTTGTCCTACCAAGCCACTGTTGGCTCAAATACAAATAAAAAAATTTGTTGTTTGCTTATCCATTGACTAACACTCAATCATCTTAAAGACGAATATACAATCTTAACATTTAGTTTTTTTCTCTCAAGGTGTTCAAGGTGTTTTTAGAGCTTTACAATAATTTACAAGAATATACAGAGAGCTTTTTATAGAAAGAATTTGAATATGAGCGTTGAGGTTTTTGTTTCATGTCTTCAAAGCTTCTGGTATATATAGGTCTTCTTCAAGAAGTGTATGTTGTCTCTAAACGGATAGATCTCTTGACTTGAGCTTGCGTTTGAAGATTGTTCCTGTTGGAGTATTTAATGTTTGCATTAACTACACGTACTTCTTCATATTGAAAAACCATTGTCTTTAGCTATCATGTTGAACACTCAAGTAGGAAACCACTTTCTTTTGCATCAAAGCAGGTCTGCACAACAGAACGCTTCTTTTGATGACAATTGACAACTTTCAGAACTTGATCTTCATTTATTCTTTATAGGATTTGACTCATCCTAGGAGAATGTCTCTACAAAAAAAATCTCAAACATAGAGTATTAAATAAAATGACATCTTTTAATGTTGTATCAAATAATGGCTTTAGTTTGTTATCGTATGAAACATTAGACACATACTCTCGAAGCATGTTTTGATACATAAGATGCAATTTTTTAACTTTTGTATTTTTTTACATTTAGTCAAAATAATTAATGATCCTAATTCTTCTTAAGACACAAATATCTTTTAACTTAACATATATGATCTCATCGCAATTATTGTTTTTTGCATTAATTTAGAGTAATATTGGGTGAGTATTTAGGAGAAGCCATATGTGGAAAAAGGTAACTACAAGTTAAACCATGAAAACATGTGCTCAAAATGATGAGAATCTCTATGGAAGGACATGACCAATACTTTGTGCATGTGTTAAAAGATAAACTAGACAAATTCCTTTGGTTACTTGAATAGAAAAAAACAATAAAACATGACAAACATTTACTTGTACTTTCAAATGTTATGTTCTACTGGATAATTGTTGACCATCATTATATGTTGGCGATTAGAGGGGTAATTGATTACAACTAAGATTAGTTATATAGTTAACTTTCTAATAACAATGTATTATATATCGCAAGTTGGTTTTATATGGGTGGTCAATGGAGATCTCTAATCCAAGGATAGACATCATTGTGAACTAACCATGTAGTTCCCAACTGTGCAGATATTCCTAAGGCATTTAACATTAATAATTCATTTGCCTTTATATCTTTAACTTTCTAGAATATTAATTTTTTAAAACTCTTTTTTTAGTTTTAGATTTTTATTTTGTAACATGATATGTGATTTTGAACTTTGAATTCCATTACTATTTATATTTTTCCTCATTTCTTTTATTTTTATTTATACAAGTTTTCATTTACTATAATTTTTGTTTGTCTTTCCTATTTCACTCTTTTTTTTTTTGGAAGAACAAGTAATTATTTTTAATGTGCAGGTCTTCCATGAAGGATTGTGAATGTTTTTTAGGATCACAAGGTGTCGATTGTCTTTTCATCTCACTGTAGCTATTACGTCACTAAGTGTAGGTTTGTCAATTTCAAACTTTGCTATGTTATTTTGCTGATAGTTTGTTTCTAATTTGTTCCTAATTGAGGTAATTTTTAGTCTTATATAATAGTCATGTTTTGATTTGTATGTGGTCATTCCTTTTAGTGTGTATAGTGTACATTGCTAAGTGTAATTATCTTGATAGTTTAGAGAGAATTATTGGGTTTAAATTATCATGTGTTTTGTTTCGTATGTCACCCTTCTAATTTGTTCTTTCCATGTAATTTTTGTATACTTTTGTAGGCTACTTTGTGGTTTGTATCCTTTAGTTTAAGGTTGCAATTGTATTGTAATATTTTTTAATATGTAGATTATACAAATAGTTGTAATAATACATAAATGAATATGTACAAATACATTTTATAAGACAAATAGTTGTAATAAAAAAAGGCCCAAGTTAAAGTACAAGATCTGTCAAGAAATAAATAGTAGTAGACCAAAAATTCCTTTAGGTTGATTATATGAATAGGTAAATAAAATTCAATAACAACTTCTTTTAACCGTAAAAAGGATACATTTTTTTAGTTGTTAGTGAAAATGAATATATTTATATCACTAAAGAACCTTTAGTGTATGATAATAGAAGTTATTTTATTTTCTTTATTTATTCAATATTACATCTCTAGAATGATTTTCTTTTATTCAATGCTTTCTTCTACAATATTAAATCTCTCTCAATGAAACCATTTCTTTTGTTAGCTAACAATTTTAGCTTATGTTGCCTTTCATGATTGTATGAGAAAGGAAATGATTAGGCATGCATTATTGTTCATGCTTGATTTAACCTCTCTTTTATTGCTTTACATCCCAAATCAATATTGTGGCTCTATAGAGTGAGCGGGTTATCAAGGGATAATAAATGCTATTAAGTATGTTGAAAAATATATTATGCATGTTCCTGAAACCATATTTGGCTCAAATCTCCACCACGCTGATAAAAAAATATGTTTAGTTTAACCCTACAAACTATCATTATATACTGCTTAAAATTTTAATTTATAAGAATTATGTGTGTTTGAACTATCAAATTTGATTGCGAATAATTTAAACCAAAATTTGATTGCTAATAAGTTTCTTAATGATCTCGCTATTACAAATTTTTTGGTTTGCACAAAATTTATAATCATCAACATTTGTAAATTTTGATTGCTAACAAGTTTTTAGCATAAATCTTAAACAAATTCTAATGACTAACAAGTTTTTCAATGTTTTCAGCTTTTCACAATTGTCCAATGCGAAATATTGAACATTACATAAGTGAGGATAAGACCTATAAATCCGAGCCTTAAGATTTTGGGTTAAGGTGTAGTGTTAAGTTCACTTATATGGTTCCACATGACCTATTGGTGTAAATATCTCCAGTGTTTACCCCCTCGAATTTCTCAACAATTGAAATCAGAGTCGACGATTGAACTTGGTGACGGCTTGAACGAGTATAATGGGGTTGGCAGTGGATCCATATGCATGGAGATCCCTTGTATTAGAAGTCTTCTTGGCGAGTGAGTTCATGCATGGAGGTCAGGCAGTGGGTCCCATAGTTGTTGTGATGGTGTAAGGTACTAGAGCATGTTGGCAGCAATGGCTTGACGATGTTGGGGGCAACCATGATTAAGCTCTAAGGGCCACCATTGGATACTCATGGATTGAAAATGACTTCCAGAGACTACCATGTGGAATAGACTTACACTTGAAGAAGAGATTGTTGGAGTACAAGTGTGAGGTGAAGTCCCACATTGGGTGGGAATGAGAATATTCAACACAAGGGGTGTTCAAAACGGAACCGATAAAAAAAAAAAAACCAAAAATCGATAACCAATCAAAACCAAACTATCTTTGGATTTTTTTAGTGAATTGAGCAATTCGGTTTGAGGTTGTGGAACCAGCCCAAACTGAACTGAACGGTGTGTATAGTAATTGTAAACCTAAAATCAAAATAGTAACCTTTATGTTTCTCTTTTGCGCCGCTACTCACTACTCACCTACGACCTACTTACTAGTATCTCCATCTCTCGGGTCTTGACCTCTCTACTCTCTTCATCCCTCACTCTCTCACTCAAGACCTCTCTGCCTCTGCTCTCTTTGTCCTTCACTCTCCTGCTTGACCTCTCTGTGTTTCTCTCGAGTCTTGACCTCTCTCCTCTTTCTATCTCTCACTCTCTCGTGAATAGCCACCATGAGCTAGAGCTGAGCCACCACTTTCGCAAGTCTCGACCTTTTCACAAATCTACTACCTGAGCCACTGTGAGCTAGAGCCCAGACCCACTATGAGCCACCACTATCAACGATTTAAAGTTTGTGAGCACCATTGTTACACTATATGCTATTATTGCTATTAGTTGTAACAAATTCCATTGTATTGCTATGCTGATTAATTGATATTATGTAGTTTTCAATGAATCCTATGTTGATTAATTGATTATTGTGTAGTTTTCAATGAATCCTATGCTATAGTTTTCAACAAAAATTGCAAAAGATTGGTTTAGTTCAATTTAGATTTTATTTTAAATGAAAGTCGAACCAAATTGAACCCGCATGTGATTTTAAAGTTTGATTTATGTAACTTTTTGATAAAAAACTGAACCAAACTGAGTTGCGAATACCCCTATTGAACATCATATAAGTGAGGACAAAACCCATAAACCTAAACCTTGAGATTTTTTATTCAAATGTAATGTCAAATTCATTTATATGATTATTCATGACCATTAATATAATCTTCCATATATTTACCTCTCAAATTTCCCAACAGCTTTAATTTTGGACACTATATTACGCCTCCCTTTATACAAATGATTAATGATTGATAGGCCATATATAATTCTAACTAAGTTCAAGGAAACACACTAATGGTTCAATTCTTGCTTTTGATCCATCTTCATAGGCAATAATTTCCATCATTTTCTTACAAAGGTGCGCCGACAGTGACATGTATTCAAGCTTTTAAACTTAGTTAGCTAAAGAAGATTGGAAAGACATATCTTAGTTTTTTTTTTCTTTTTGCAATAAATAACCTTTATACTTTGCAATAAATAACCTTTATACTTTGCAGATTCTTGAAGTTAAGAATTTCTCCTAGATCCATGCTTCACATACTTGCTTCCAGCTTGAGAGTCAGTATACAAGAAAAAATTGCAAATGTGTCTTTTCCCCGCTAAAAGGGACCTTTTTAATTGATATATATATTCTTTTCTATTTTAAGACTTGCAACTTATTAACAGAGTTGTAAAACTAAAATTCTATTGTTGAATCGTGAAAGTATTGAATCAGGGTAATTTGATTTAGATTTTAGTTAAAGTAGGATTTAATTTATTCTTAGCATAGATATTTGTTTTTACACAATTAAGATTTATATGATATAAATGTTTTTTTAACTATTAATAGTTTCTTTAAAAATTGAAAGGGAAGAAAAATTGAATATTTGAACATAAAAGAATGATATTTTGATATAGTTAAAAGAGATAAGAAATTGTCTAATTATAGTAGTGTATAAAGTGCATTTATAATATCATAAAAAAAAACTTAAAAGAAAATTCTTAATTG
>PYAF01005351.1:511773-527549 GCA_007407185.1 Glycine tomentella | reverse complement strand
TTAACTCTTAGTTATATTCATGAAAAAGATATTCTTAATTGAAAGAAGATAAAATGTATTTCACCTTTCCTTCTAATTTATAATATATAAGTAAAATAATTTTAACATAATAAATGTCAAAAAAATTGAATTTAAAATAAAATTTTGAAAATAAATTCAAAAAAGTATTACTAATGAAATGAAAAATACATACATAATTGTTTTATATGTTTGACATTAAAACCAATTCTTATTGACAAAAAAGAAAAATTATCTTACTTTTTTAAAATAATTTTATTCTTTGTAACTTTTTGTGTATTTATAAATAGTAAACTTCTACTTAATAATTGAAAATTAATTTGTTAAAGCATCGGAAGTATTGAAATAAGTTTTATCTATTAAAAATATCTTTTTCATGAATATAACTAAGAGTTAAATATCATATTTAAATAACTTATTATTTGTTAATTAACGCATTCTTTATTTCTTAATTCTCACGGTCAGCATATTTAATATCCATACCAAAATCTATTTACTCATAAAAAGATACCAAAATATATTTATATTTAAATTTGTTTTGTTCGTGACAAATAGAGATGTTCAGCAAGTATGCTGATGATTTGCTATTGGATCAAACTCTTCCTCTCTCTTTCTAAGAATATCTATAATGATTAAATACCTCAGAGAAGAAGATCACAGTGCTTTGGAGGAATAACACCACAATGGACGTGAGGTGTGTGCACTGTGTGAAAGAAATAGAGAGAGTAAGAATTGTGTACCTTTTCCTCTGAATGCAACCATTATTTATAGTGTGCTTACCTCTAAGTCAGCTGCAGATCTTCCGATATTCCTGGCCGAGATCTTCAACCGCTATCCTTGAAATGGTCAGCAGCCACGACCTGGCTTTCGGTTGAGATCAATGACCCACTACTTCTCAATGGACCTTGTTGCTAGGCCCATTTATGGACAGTTGTCCCCCAGCCCGGTTGTCGAGGTCTCTCGATGCGAGGTCTCTCGATGACCGGGATGTATACAAGTCAATCTTCCCACAATAGCTTGGATGAACTGCCCAATCCGTAGGTCGCTTGTCAACCCCGGAAACCGAGGTATCATTTATCTAGCCTCGGTCAGTAGGTGCCAGGATTCATTAGACGTCGAGGTATATGTCATCTTGCCTCGGCCATTAGGTGCCGAGGTTCGAGACTTGTAGTCGTTCTTTCAATTACCCCTACCATGATGTTAACTTGGTATGGCTTGATTGTGTCCTTTCCATATGGTAACACGGAAGGTCGCTGACAAGCCGTCTTTGGGTCTTATCTGTAATTGTAGCGTGTGGTCTGCACCATTAAATGCTTCGTGCTTTAATCATGACGTTTGAAAATATATGCCCTTCTTACCCCCATTATTGAATGGATTTGACCCTTCTACCCTCACGCGACGTTTCACGTTTGCCAACTGTACATTTATGTCGCTTCATGGATTTGGCGGTTACACTTTTCTAATTAAATTTTAAATTCCTCCCTTCACTGTTACGATTCTCACATTTCTCAACTCATTTGTGCCTTTTTTTTGCATTTGCGCTTCCTTTTACGCTCTTGTTCGTCATCTTTCTTCTTCAAATTTCTTCAAGATTTTCTTCTGCCCAGCTATCTTCACTACCATAAACTCTTTTGTCTTGTTTATGATTCCTTTGTTCTTTTGTTTTTTGCATCTTCTTTTCTTGCATTTTCGTTTCTTCCTATCCTTCGTCTTTATTCGTTCTTGAACTTGAACTGTTCTTCAACTTCCCACTATCTTCATCTCCTTTCTACAAAAACTCTTCTATACAACCCTCCTGATAACGCTGATAATTTAGATTATAATGAAACTTACCCCAGTGGAAGAGGCGGAATTGCGGCAAACAGTTCCTCTGTTAACTAGGTATTGGCTCTTTGGAGTCGCCCTTATGGAGGAGGAAAAGGAGAAAATCGAACGGGAAAAATCCCAGCCCCGTTCATACACTACTGGGACATTGAAGTCCAAGAAGTTACAGCCCAGAATCTCAACGAACCAAACCCCTTTAGGTAGTAGGCCAATGAATGTCGATATACCAAAACCCAGAACTTGTGTGCGTCAATCCCCTATTTATGGAAAGGAGGATAAGTCAAGTGTTAAACCTTCCACCCAATGCTCTTTGCCTCGGTCTGTACCTCCCGAGTTCCAGCCCCTGCAATCACCTTCAGAACCGAGAGATCTTCCTGTAGGATCTTCTTTTGAAAACTGATTCGATCCTTGTATGGATTGTGTCATCGAGAGTTCCTATTATGTAAGATCTGGCTTTGATTCCAAGGCAGACTCAATTCTCGAAAACTATCGCCACAATCTGGTTCTTGTACCGAAAGCCAAACCTCCTCGGCCAACGTCCCTTATGGTGGCGAATGACCCTCCTGCTCTTGGCTTAAGTACCGGGAAGCCCGAAGATGTAATTATTATCCCGGAAGACCCCTCTCCGCCGTGCATAACCGACATCTCTTCAGGTATCCTGCTGCTTTACTAACTATGATTTTCTTTTACGTAGGTAATTATGGACCCGTCATCTACAGAATTAGTTGCCGAGTCCGAGTCCCCTTCTGTCGGGGCACATTCTAATCTCCCCTCCTCAACCTTAGCTGATAAGTCCCCTTGGGTCACCCGTGAAGTGTTGGATACCTTTTTCGATCTGGATTTGGAGAGCATTGCTGCGCTCCCAGTTGGCAACCATGAGGGGTTTTGCGTCAGAGTCCCCGGCTCGGATGAGCTCGTTTGTTCCTTACGGGAAGGGAACAAACACAATTTCTTCTATTTTTATAAGGATGTGATTACCCGTATGAGTATTCGCTTCCCTTTCTTGTATTTCCAAATAAAGGTGCTCAACCATTTCAATCTAGCTCCCTCTCAACTTCATCCCAATAGCTAGACATTTATGCAAGCCTTTGAACTCTTCTGCCATGGTTTAGGGGTCCCTTGTACACTTTGTCTTTTTTTTTTTTATTACTTTACTGTACATACTGCTAGGACCGATAGGGAACCCTCTGATAAGAAAGGATGGACTTCCATTCGAGGCCATTCCGACCAAAAACTGTTTTTAGTGCATTCGGAGTCCTTCAAACATTTTAAAAACAAATTCTTCAAGGTTGTCGCCAATCCCGACAAACAACCATTCTTTCTTTCTGCGCCTGAGTCCTTGAATGTGGGGCGGAAGTTTCCCCTCTATTGGTCCCGCATCCATCATGACCTTGCCCGGGCTTTTACTGTTTCGAGGAAACGGACTTGTCAGATTCTGAAGCTTCATCGGTGTCCTGCATCGAGGCATATAGGGCAACTCATGAGTTGATAAACACTGTCTTTTCCTGCGTGAATATCTTTCCGAGTCCTCCACTACATTGAGTATGAACATAACTGATATTGATTTTTAATGTATGCTTTATTACGTTCTAACGGTTTTATTCTTGTTTACAGCTGACAGTACGAAACCACCTACCACTTCCTCAGCTCCACCGAGATCCCGGCCTTGGGCTCTTCTGCTACAGCGGTGGTCACCCCTCCCGTGGTCGTGGGTTCGACCCATCCGGTTGGGAAAACAGAACCTCCTCCCACCAAACGTTCCAACCCGTCAAAGTGGTCGCAACCCTCCTATGTAGCGCTTCTTAAGGAAGGAAAAGGGAAGAAGCGCAAGACCGTGGAAACGGCTCAGTCTAAAATGGCTCGGTCAGAGAGGGTTGCGGCTGAGCAACGCAATCCACTTGTTCCTTCGGGTCCGAGGGCCGCATCTAATGCGCTTCCACCTCCTACCTCAACCTCGAAGTCGTCTCCAAGCTGCCTATGGGAAAGGGGGTCTCCAAGCTCCTTTCAATGAACTTTTGAACCCAAGCCGAGGTGATGGTGGCTAGTGGCTCGACTTCGATCCATTTCGTGAAGTAGTCGACGACTACAATTAGCCATTTCATCTGTCCCTCCGTAGCCTTGAAAGGTCCCAAAAGATCCATTCCCACTTGTAACAAGGCCAAGGGGCCGTGATTGATGTCAGCTCGGCGGGAGGTGACCATACGATCCTGGCGTGCTTTTGGCAGTTCTCACATCGTTTAACGTGATTTAAGGCGTCGGCCTTCATTGTCGGCCAGTAGTACCCAGCACGAAGGACTTTCATTGCGAGAGCTTTTGCTCCCATATGTTGACCATTAGTGCCTTCATGTATTTCAGCCATCACATATTCGGTCTTATCCGGGCCCAGGCATAGTAACATTGGGGTGTGTAGGCCTCTGCGATATAATTCCCCTTCTTGAATGGTGTACATGGCCGCATGTTGGATTAACCTCCTCGCTTCTATAGCGTCATCGGGTACTGCTCCTTGTTCTAAGTAACTAACTATCGGCTTCCTCCAGTCCTCGGTTGACAAGATCATCAAGATGCAAGTGGGATGGAAGATCTCCTGCTGAATCACTGTCCTGCGGTTACCAGTGCCCTTGGTATTCGGTAGCTTGGATAATATGTCAGCTCTGGTGTTTTCTTCTCTAGAAATGTGGGCGACGATGACCTCCTCGAATTCAGTAATTATCTCTTTGACCTTGGCTAGATATTTGACTAATAAGGGTCCTTTGGCCTGATATCTGCCTTTGATTTGGGCCGTGACGAGTTGAGAGTCTGTAAATACACTTAGCTTCCGGGCTCCTTGCTCTTTGGATAATATCAGCCCAACTATCAATGCCTCATATTCAGCTTGATTGTTGGATGTCGGGAAATTGAGTTGTAAAGATTGTTCGACCGAGACCCTGCGGGCTCTCGATTATTATCCCGGTCCCACTTCCTTTTGTGTTAGACGAGTCATCCACATATAGTTTCCAAATCTCCGTGTCTCCTAGTATTGTCAGGGTGAGTTCTACCAAGAAGTCAGCCAAAGCTTGAGATTTAATTGCATTTCGGGCTTCATATTTCAAATCGAACTCAGACAGCTGAATTGCCCAACTCATCATTCTACCAGCCAAGTCCGACTTATGCAAGATTTGCCGGATTGGTTGATTTGTATGAACCACGACAGTGTGGCCTTGGAAGTATAGGCGGAGTCTTTTGGCGGCTATGAGAAGTGCAAATGCCATCTTCTCCGATTTTTGATATCGCAATTTTGAGTTTTTTAGAGCCCGACTTATAAAGTACATCGAGCGTTGAGATTTGCTGATTTCTCTGACTAACACGGCGCTTGCCACTTCTTCTCCCACTGACAAGTATAGGATTAATGTCTCACTGGGTTCTGGTTTTGGCAATACTGGAGGAGAAGCAAGACATTTCTTGATTTCTTGATTTCTTGGAAGGCAGCCTCGTACTCCGGATTCCACCCCACATTAGCTTCTTTCTTTAGAAGTTTGAAAAAAGGAAGTATTTTTTCTGCTGATTTTGGAAGAAAGTGTGTCAATGCGGCTAACTTGCCTGTTAACTGCTGTACTTCTTTTTTATTGGCTGGGAATTGCATGTTCAGCACCGCTTTGCATTTGTCTGGGTTGACTTCTATTCCTCTATGGGTTAACATGAACCCTAAGAATTTTCCTACAGTCACCCCAAATGCACATTTGAGTGGGTTTAGCCGGATGTTATGCTCCCTTAATCTGCAGAAGGTATCCTCTAAGTCTTGAATATGATTCCCGATCGAACCTATTTTGGTGATCATATCGTCCATGTACACTTCAATATTTCGACTGAGTTGCTGGGGAAAGACTCTATTCATCATCCGCTGGTAAGTGGCCCCGACATTCTTCAGGCCAAAAGGCATTACGTTGTAACAGTAGTTTGCCTTGCCCCCTCTAAATGCTATCTTTTCTTGGTCCTCTGGATACATGGGGATTTGATTGTACCCTGAGTAAGCATCCATGAATGATAATAATTTGAAACCGGACGAATTGTCGACCAGCTGATCTATGGTCGACATAGGATACGAGTCCTGGGGCCATACCTTGTTTAGGTCAGTATAATCAACACACACCCGTCATTTGCCGTTGGATTTCTTGACCATCACCACATTAGATAGCCATGTGGTGTATTGGATTTCTCTTATGAAATCGGCTTCCAATAGCTCCTTGATATGTTTCTCCAGGGCTTGCTTACGTTCGGGGCCAAGGTTTCGCTTTTTCTGGGCCATTGGTTTTGAGCCGGGATACATGGATAACTTGTGATAGCAAAAAGTTGGTTTTATCCCCGGAATCTCAGAGGCTTTCCATGCAAACACATCTTGATTCTTTTTCAGGCATTTTGTTAGCTCGACTTTAACAGCTGGGTAAGATATTCTGCTTATTTTGGTGACTTGTGACGGTTAGGTTCCTATCTGAATTTCCTCCAGCTCGTCCGCTGGCTCTGGCCTCCATTCTTCAATGTCTTCTCTCATATCGAGCTCCACCAGATTTATTGCTTTTCTGTTTCAACGTTCAACGATTTTTTGCTCGACTTGTTCTCCTTCACGAATCCCGAGGTGGTGAAGATGGACCACCTTCGCTCTCCTTCATGGCATTGAAATAACATTGAAGGGATTTTTTCTGGTCTCCACTAATGGTTATTACTTTGCCATTGCTCCCAACCATCTTCAGCTTCTGGTGTTTGGAGGATAATAACATATCCCATTTATGGATGGTTGGTCGCCCCAGGATGATGTTGTATGGTGAGGAGAATCCGGCTACAACAGAAGTGACCCACTCTGATTTGAAGGCCTCCTTCGTTCCCAACGTCAGACGGAGGTTGATGGAGCTTTTGATGCTGGTATTCCCGCCGTTGAAACCTATTAACATGGTTTTACATGGTTTCAAGTCCTCCTCATCCAAGTTCATCTTCTTGAAGGCATTCCAGGAGATGATGTCTGCCGAGCTACCATCATCTATGAATATTCTCTTGACCGGCAATTAACTATGGTTCCGGTTATTACCAGGCCATCTTCATGATCGGGGACTGCGTCCCTCATATCCTTTTCTGTAAAATAGAGCAGAGGGAGCTTGGTTTTGTGTTACCCCCTTTAAATCTGGGTTGCTCCCTTACCGAGAGGACTTCTTTAAGATATTTCCTCCGTTGGCTAGCCGTGTCTCCTCCTCCTCCCATGGCACCCGAGATCACGTTGCACTCGAACTCTAGTTCTGGGAACTCGTCATCATCTCGTTTGTTCCTTTTATCATCCTAGTCTTTTTGTGGTTGGGCTTCGTTCTGACCGGCCTTTCGCTTGCTTCGTTGGCCTTGCGTTTTAATGACATATTGCCTTAATTTACCTTCTCGGATAAATTTTTCTATGGCTTCTCGCAAGTCCCAACATTGATCAGTGGTATAGCCCAACCCATTATGAAACTCGCAGAAGCGAAAGTGATCGAGTCCAGCCTTCTTGAACACTGGCTGAGGTCGGTCTGCTTTCTTCATGTCTGTCAGAGCGACTTCCCTCCATACTTGTGCCCGCGAAGTGTTTAGCGGGGTATACTTGTCGTATTTAGTTTCATACTTCCCTGGCCTAAAACCGGAATCCATGTTCCTACCGGGATGAGGGTTGCTCTAATGATGTCGGTTCCTTGGTAGGGAGCTCTTCCTTCTAGGGGTTGTATTGGCAATTTCCATTTGCTCCAACTCTAAGTATTTCTTCGATCATACTCTGAATTCCATCAAAGATTTCACCGGGTCTTTGTATATTGATTTTGCTAACCGGGATGATCCGCTAAGCCCGACCGACAAGAGATGTACATGTACTTTCTCCTCCAAGCCTTGTAGTTGCAAGGCGGCTTCTTTGAAACGGTCTAAGTAACTCTGTAGTGTTTCTCCATGTTGCTGGCGTATCTTCCCCAATGCAATTTCGAATTTTGGCCATTTCTTGCTAGTTGCGAAATTGGCAAGAATTTCTGACCGAAATCTTCGATGTTGCGGATCGACCGCGGTGGCAATGTGTGAAACGATGTCTGAGCCGCACCAGACAATGTGGTGATGAAGATGCGAGATATTATCGACTCGTCGATGTCTCTAAAAAACATTTGCATGTCAAACTCGTTCGATGTGCACCGGTGGGTCTTGACTTCTGTCATATTTTGATAGAAAGGATCCATCAAAATATTCTATGAACTGAGCATTGATGATCTCATCAACGAACAAACTGTTGTTGTGTTGTCCTCGTCTATATTTTCTCTGGTATATATCGTCTATCTTGGGCTGATGTACCACTTCGGCCACCGGGTTCTGAGCTTCTACCAGTGTCTGTATCGATTTCACCGGGCTTGCTTCTGTGACGTGGCGTGGTGCCTCATCATGTGAGTCACGACGTCCTGGGTTGTTATTCCGTGTCTGGTGACGCGATGATCCTCCAGGTTCGAAATGGCTATTTGGTCCGGTCGTGCCGACTTCAGCCTGGAAGGCCGGAATCTGACTGGGTGCTTTTGCCCTGATTGGACGAGAGGGTTGTCCATCATTTCCTTCGTGGACTGGGGTCTCTATGTTGCCAATGCGTCTCTCCACCTACATCAATATGTTATTGATGTCCTCCTGTCGCTGGAGGGCATGTCATTTTTCTAAGCATTCTATCCGGGACAAGATAGATTGCAGCGCGTTATGAACAAAACTCTGAATCGGATCTTGTTCCATCCCGGTTAAAGCATGGGGTAGGTCATTTGGCATGACCCTTCCCGGCTGGGCAGAAGATGAAGCAATATCCACCATTGCATCTTCTACCCTTACAGCTTCAGGTGGAACCACGTTGGTGGATGGTTCCTGTCTCTCTTCATTCTGATGGCTTCTCGTGTTTACCATCGTGATTAGTGGGAGTTGAAATTTACGTTTCCCACAAACGGTGCCAATGTACTGTTCGTGACAAACAGAGATGTTCAGCAAGTATGCTAATGATTTGCTATTGGATCAAACTCTTCCTCTCTCCTTCTGAGAATATCTATAATGATTAAATACCTCAGAGAAGAAGATCACAGTGCTTTGGAGGAATAACACCACAATGGATGTGGGGTGTGTGCACTGTGTGAAAGAAATAGAGAGAGAGTAAGAATTGTGTACCTTTTCCTCTGAATGCAACTATTATTTATAGTGTGCTTACCTCTAAGGCAGTTGCAGATCTTCCGATATTCCAGGCCGAGATCTTCAACCGCTATCCTTGAAATGGTCAGCAGTCACGACCTGACTTTCGGTTAAGATCAGTGATCTACTACTCCTCAATGGGCCTTGTTGCTAAACCCATTTACAGAATCCATAACAAAATTATTACACAATAAATGTATAAAATTATCTAAAATCGGACTTTTTAACCGTATGCATAGAAGATATTTTTATTCATACAGTATGCATGGAAGATAAATATTGTATAGTTAATTTAAACAATTTATCCTTAATTTTTAAAATTCATTTTTTATTCCTTTAAGTAGTGTTTCTTTTTCACATGAATTGTCATAATTGATAGGTAGATCTCAAATATAATAAAAGATGTTATAGCTTTTTGAGATACTGAAAGAAATAATCTTGATTGGCCTATAAAAATAATAATGATTGATTTGAATCTAAAATATAAATTTTAACTACAAAGTCAAAATTTTAAACATTTTTTTACAAACCCTTTTACATATGAACAAAACAAATTTAAACTTAAAATGGATGTAAAGGATCAAAATTGTATTTTAATCATTAGTACTTTGTTAGAAAACAAAATTTGAGGCACTGGTAAGTTGTGGCCCCACAAGATTGCTACTGGGACTGCGGGAACAAAGGGTCTACAATTTACACACATTTTTTTGCCTTGTGTTGTGTCTGAAAGTGTTTTCTCGTTTGCTGTGCTCAGCTCCTTATGGAGCTCTCACTCTCTCCAACTTCACATCGAGTTCCTTCCACAATTCCCACTTTGAATTCCGCTAAACTATCATCCACTAAGGCCACCACGCCCCAACAACCTTTGTTCTTAGGATTTTCCAAACACTTCAACTCAATTGGGTTGCACCATCACAGTCACAGATGCTGCTCAAATGCTGTTCCCAAGGGACCCCAAAGACACAGTTCCATAAGGGTGTGTTTGTTTTCCCTTAAAGTTCCAATTTTGATTCCTTTGATTGTGTTTTACTTTAAAAAAATGATGGCTTTTGCTTAACAGTTCATGGTGAATTGAGATTTGGGATGGAAGGTTTTCAAGTTGCTGATTCCTGCAGTGTTTGGGATAATGGGTTGTTTCTGCATATGCCATTTATCAATTTATTAGTCACTTCAACTTGTTGTAACTGACGTTGCGGTGGTTTAGTGTGTGATTGGATGAACATTGACAAAATTGATTCCAAATGAAATAATTTTTGGTTAAAATTGAGTTTGAAGTGATGTGATTTATGTTTGAATTATAAAATCAAGTTAATAGTAAAACTTATGTATAATTATTTTGATCTAAAACAGAAGTTACCGAGTGCTGCTTCAACTTATAATCAACTCTGAACTCAATCAATTCCTCAACATGGAACCAAACATGTAAAAAGTTACACAGAATCTAATGTGAAACCAAACATGCACTTACTTGTGGTTTTTGTATGAGATTTTAGTCTTTTTTTACCAGTTTAAAGTGAAAAGAATGATGGCAGGCCTGCACTGGAGTTGGAGCTGCTGGATCTGATCGTCCATTAGCTGAAAGACTTTTAGATTTGAAAGATGCTTGCTGGAGATTTTTAAGGCCACATACTATACGTGGTACAGCACTAGGTTCATTGTGAGTAACTTCATAACTTGCTAGCAACTGTTTCTTGCACTTTATTCCCAAGCATAATTGTCTGAAGTTCATTTTCTCTTTGTATTTACAGTGCTTTGGTGGCAAGAGCATTGATTGAGAACATCAATTTGATAAAGTGGTCTCTTTTGTTCAAAGCTTTCTGTGGTCTTTTTGCTCTGATTTGCGGGAATGGTTATATAGTTGGCATCAATCAAATCTACGACATTAGCATTGACAAGTATGAAGAAGACATATGGACAACTGTCTTATTAATTGTTGCTTTCACTTGTTCTTTTCCTTTTAGTGTCCTCCTCATTGCTTGCACATTTCTTTCAAAGTTACAATATTTTGTTCTTGAACATGTTTAACTGCACAATGATCTCATTTTAAGATTCTTTTGCTCTAGTTCTTAAATTATTCCCGTCGTAGTTAAATGTCTATCTAAATAAACCCAGATAGTAGTGTTAATCTATGTTGGTTTTATATTCTTTTTTCAGGGTAAACAAACCTTATTTACCTATAGCTGCTGGAGATCTTTCTGTCCAATCTGCATGGTTCTTGGTTATATTTTTTGCAGCTGCTGGCCTGTCAATTGTGGGGTTGAACTTTGGGCCCTTCATTTTTTCTCTTTACACACTTGGCCTTTTCTTGGGTACCATCTATTCTGTTCCTCCATTTAGAATGAAACGCTTTCCTGTTGCAGCATTTCTTATAATTGCCACGGTATGATATATCCTCCTTTCCTCCTAATATTTTCAGTACTAACAACAATTTGTGGATCTGTTCTTTTTGGGGGATAAATTCAGTAGGTTATTGAATTTTAAGTATTTGTTGATTAAGTTGAAAAGATTGACAGAGAAGGCATATGCAGGTACGGGGTTTTCTCCTTAACTTTGGTGTGTACTATGCCACTAGAGCTGCCCTTGGGCTTGCATTTGAATGGAGGTGGGTTAGAGTTTATCATTTGTTGCTTCATATCTGTAATTGGTAAACTAGAACAACTGAGCTCATGGGTGGCTGCCCAGCTGGTGTTTAAATAAAGGCTCATTGAAGAGTATACTAACTATGAACTTTTGATGTTTCAACCAAGAAAAAGATATAATCAAAAGAATAAAATATCTAAGATAGAATTGCTAAAAATAATGAGGGCACCTGTGATTTTATAACTGTGACAATTTTAGAATGGCAAACTCCACCTTAAAGTGGTTGTTGAGTCAGTCAATTCTGCCTCTCAATATAAATTGTGGTCCTCTAACATCAATTAATGAAGCTTATAGTGGTGTTAGCTTTTCATCCAATATTTTTTTAAGTGTCCGGTTTATATTTTGGGAGCTTATTATATATTTGTTCATGTATCTCTGCCTGCAGCTCTCCTGTGGTTTTTATCACAACATTTGTAACATTTTTCGCACTGGTAATTGCTATAACAAAAGATCTTCCTGATGTTGAAGGAGATCGCAAGTAAGTTTTGGTATCCAGTTGCATAATTGCTAGTATTGCATTTCACCTATATTTCACTAAATTTGCATTTGTGTATGTGTGTGAAATGTATATACACTGCTTATAAAGCATACACTGCTTCCACCCTTTAATTAGGTGCTGTATCTAATATGGATTTGCATGTCATAACTAACTTCAGGTATCAGATATCAACCTTTGCCACAAAATTAGGAGTTCGGAACATTGCTTTCCTTGGTTCTGGAATTTTGCTGGTGAACTATATTGTTTCTGTTTTGGCAGCAATTTATATGCCTCAGGTGAATATAAACTTGCGTAATGTGCCAATCACTTACATGAAATTCTTTATCTTTTCATTCATGGAAACAAAATCTTATGTACGTTCTGGAACTGTTGACAGGCTTTCAGGCGTTGGTTACTCATACCAGCTCATACAATTTTTGCAATAAGCTTGATTTACCAGGTTTGTTAATTGGATAAATAACTGTCAAGGCTGTCATTCTAGTTTAAGTGGATTTTCATAAATGTTTCAGGTGTTTTTTCATGTAATCCCATTTATTCCTCCACCTACCCAGTCACCCCATTTCTCTGAATAAAATATATTTTGTTAATTATTTGTGTTTGTTTAGAGAAACGGGGCAGGTATTAAGTTCTTTGTTGTCTGAAATTTCTTCCGAGTATAATAAATGCGTTGTTGAAAAATTTGAAAAGTAGTATTATATCAGTAATCAGTCCTCCATTAGCAGACAGTGACTATCAGATTTTTTTTTTTCTTGGACAGTTTGGGGGGGGGGGGGGGGGGCAATTAGGGAATAAAAAAGGGAAAGCCAGTGTTGTAAAACTTGGACAGGTCATCAACTCAGTCATGGTGCTGGTTTAGTGGGTCTCTTGTGAGACTAGTGGGTTGCTTATTGAACCGCTGTATATTAAATTTTGGCTTAAATATTTTTTGATCCCTAATAAATTTTTAGTTTTGCGTTGAGTCCCTAATAAAAAAACAATTTTGATTTTGGTCCTTGACACTTGTTTTTAGTCCTGATAAATTAGCGGATTTTGTGTTTGCTCCCTAATAAATTTTTTTCATTTGTGATTAGTTGGGACTAAAACACAATTCGCTAATTTATCATGGAGCAATATCAAAATCCGCTAATTTATCAAGGACTAAAACAAAATATCAAGGACCAAAAACAAAATTGTTTTTAACTATGGACTCAATGCAAAGCAAAAATTTATTAGGGAGCAAACACAAAAAGTGAGTATTTATTAGGGATCAAAAACATATTTAAGCCTTAAATTTTTATATTAAAGATTATATAAAATAGATCTATGATGTGCATTTTAAATGATAAAAATTAATTAAGTGGCATTAGAATTTTTATTATCTTTCATGTCTTGAGTCCATAATATCTGTAATTAAACCCTATTTATATAACATAGAACACTCAATCCTACTTCCAAAACCTCTAAATTGAATAGAGAAGAAGACTTCTGTGGAGCCTGCATTTTATCTTCACAAGGTTGTTGAATCATTCAGTGTAAATTTCACAGAATTTTTCCTCCTTTCATCTGCTCTAAAAGTTGGTGTTGGTAGGCGGTTTGAGATATTAGTAGACTGTTCAGTGCCCACTTTCTGATTTTAAGCCCCAAAAAAACAGATTGTTCACATACAAGGAAAAGAAAAGAGAAAGATCCCCAAAACTCTTCCCCCTCCCATCTAACAGTATAGCTTTACCTGTTTTCAACTTTTAATATTAGACGGCATAAGATATAACCTATTGTGATCAAAACTACAAGTGCTTGAAGATATCTATGGCAACATATGATAAAATGTAGTATTTTCCCTGTATACAGCATTCTTAAGATTGTGGGGCATGGTATTCTGAGTGTACTGACTATATATGCTTGTTGATATTATAAAGCAAAGCATTTTGCCACAGTAGTGTTGTTGAGATTTTGTCTATCCCGTGCACTATGTATGCTTATTGGGAACTAAGTGCTATGCAGAAGATACTTATATGTTACTTTCTCATTTTTCTGTTTCTTTCTCCAAAATGCACACAAGTTGTGAAATTGTAAAATAGCCATGACTTGTTTTCTTATATTTCAGGCTCGGATATTAGAACAAGCAAATTATACCAAGGTAGCTATTATATCTTCTGTAAGAAAATAATTATATCAACTTATTAACTGTTTTCAATGCTCAGATATCCGATATCTTGTCTCTTGTAACGTAATGACTACAGATGACATGAATCAGTTCAACTACTGATCAATACCATGAACCTCCTCATGGCACATTAGTTAATATCACGACTTATTGGTTGGTTAAATACTCGTGCTGTGGCACTAAAGAATAGGTTGATTGATACAAATTTCATGCTAGTTAGTTTTATTATATTTTTAGATCAGGATTACATAACCATGTGAATTGGTTTTTAAAAGAACTTGCTTTGCTTGTTCTGGTAGTGCCATTTTGTCTTTGGGGGATATATATATATATATATATATATATAGAGAGAGAGAGAGAGAGAGAGAGAGAGAGAGAGAGAGAGAGACCAAGATTTTTTATCAGTGGAATATGAATAGTTCAATACTAGATTACTCTAGGTGGCAAAATACAGTGACCATTTGTTTTTTCAAAAAAATATCTAGACTCCCATATCAATGGTTTAATAATAGGACTAAAATGAAAACACTTTTTGAAATATTATTTTTGCATATAGCTTTCTGGACACCATCTCTTCTAGTCTATGTGGTGAACTTTTCATTCCTTATCTTTATTTTTCCACTATCGTTTGCAGGATGCAATATCAGGATTCTATCGATTCATATGGAATCTGTTCTATGCTGAGTATGCAATATTTCCTTTCATATAGCAAGCCTTGCTACATTTTTCTTGGGAAAAGGTGCATACGTGCATAGTTAGAGAGATCTTCTTTGTTGTCTCAAGTATCAATTAGTAAACTAGCTATTTTTTTTTAAATGAGTATTTTTGTATATAAATGTGTGATACTATTTGCTTTTACTTTGATGTAATGCCATTAACATATTTCATAATGTTACACTGACAATATTTTGCATTGTTTTTATACCTCCAAGCTATTCTTTGTCGATTATTTTTAACTCGGATTTTTTTTAAAGTTGTCTGGGCAATGTAGTTTATGTTACAAGCAAGTATAGAGATGTAAAAAGTAAAACCAAAGTGGGCTTTTTTTATCAAATGGGGGTAAAAAATTTAAGTAATTACGTTTTGGGGGTAAAAAAAAATTTATTTCCCAAAAAGGGGTAAGTCGGATCACTTTTTACGACTTTGCGACCAGAAATCGTAAAAAATATTACGATTTCTGTTTTTTCATTTTCTTAATATTTTAAAACTATTATAGATTAAATTATAATAGAATTCGTACATCTATTTACGACTTTAAAGTCATATAATACCCGAAATTATTTATTTTGTTTGGATTTAATTGTACGTAAGAAGTTAATTTTTTTTTCAAATGTAATTAAATAAGATATTTGAAGTAATGATTTATTTAATTTAATATAATTTAAAAGCATATAAAATTTAAAAGTTGTTATTAATTTAATATGTTTTTTTATTATTTGAGTAATTTGAAAAGATAAATAAATTTGTTTAAAA
>PYAF01005351.1:469677-496034 GCA_007407185.1 Glycine tomentella | reverse complement strand
GACACGTATGAAGCGAAGCTTGACAATGGGTGATGTACATGTGAAGATACGCCAAAAATTAGGTTTACAAGACAACCAATGTATCACACATGTTACGGGAAGATTATGGCAACGTGAACAGTACATGGGTTTTGAAGTTGTGGACGACAAAGACATAGAATTGCTAATGGAAGAATTTTTCAAGTTGCCAATGAGAGATTTTTTGGAGTTGTACGTGGACTTTACTGTGGTAGATGATGTTTTATCCATTAGGTCAGTTCCTTTAAATCCTGGTAAGCCTAGATCGTCATATGCTGCTCCAGTTGTAAACGTGTCTGCATCATATGCTGCTCCATCTGTAAATGTGTCTGAGGAAGATTCACGTGACCCAACTTGGGTTATGGATGACGACGAAGAGGATGACGATGATGAGAACATTGCCATGGAAGATCGTCTTCTTGAAGAGGATGCTAGTGCGTCGGATAATAATGACGATGTTGGTGTGGATGCGACTGAATTCCAAGCAGGCACTGATGTGGGGTCGTCTAAAATCCATCACCATCCGGACGTAGGAGGTAGACAATCACAACAACCTGTTGAAGGTATATAACATGAGTAAAATGATTTATGAAGTCATATATAATTTGTATATCTGTATGTTATAGTATTTTAGTGTGCATGTTATGTTTATTCAATTGATTTGGTATTTGAAGGTGCTGAGGTGACTCCTTTTTGGGATGGAATTCCTCACTACACATATATTGATTGGAGTCATCCAAGCGAAGAAGAATCTTTTACCGGTTCCGGTTCCGGTTCAATTCAGGGTCCATGGCATATAGGGGATCCGTTGTTTGTTAAACAAGAATTTGCCTCCAAAAAGGACACACAAATCGCATGTAAGCGGAACCTGATGAAGGAGCATCAAGAAGCATATGTGGTTGAGAGCAAGCCTAACAAGTTTAGCATGAGGTGTATTGCTCATAACGAGGGTTGCCCATGGAGGGTTAGGATAATTAAACCGGCGTTCGGTGAGAAGTGGATTGTTTCAAGATGGGGTGGCAACCACAATTGCCTTAATGACCATATTTCACAGGGTCATAGACAGCTTGATGCTTATGTTATTGCTTCAATTGTAGTAGGTACGTATTTTTTAAATTTCCTGTATATGTGTTAAATAATGGTTCTTTAAGGTTGTTAATTTTAATGTGAATGTTACATTTGCATTGTTAGGAATGATCAGGGAGGAACCGTCTGTGTCGATTGCATTGGTTCAGAAAAGGATCACCCATTCATTTGGATTTAGAGTTTCATATCATAAGGCTTGGTTTGTGAAGCAGAAAGCAGTGGCAGTGGTTTACGGGAATTGGGAAGAATCATATGCATATTTGCCCCGGTGGTGTGGCTACACGCTTCGTTTTTCACCATGTTCTTTTTATGATATTCAAACCAAAGATTATTTTGTGGCACATCGACTAGTACGAGGAAAACGTGTGTTTCATCGCATGTTCTGGACTTTCAGACAGTGTTGTGAGGCATTTAATTTTTGCAAACCAATGATTCAGATTGATGGCACTCATTTGTATGGGAAGTATACAGGGAAATTGTTGATTGCCACGACTCAAGATGGCAACAACGAATGTCTGCCACTAGCATTTGCCATAGTTGACGGGGAGACATTGGAAGCCTGGTCATACTTTCTTGCTAACATTCGTTTGCATGTTACTCAAAGGCAAAACATTTGTCTGATTTCAGATAGGCACCGAAGCATACTGTCTGCTGTGGCGAATCATCCTGGTTGGCAACCACCTCATGCTCATCACGTGTTTTGCCTTTGTTATATTGTCAGTAATTTTAATCAAAAGTTCAGAAATCAACGCTTGAAGAAGACGCTGATGAATTTAGGTATGATTAACAATTCTGTGAATATATTAAATGGGTATATGCGTAAGTAGATTAGTGTTAATGGGATGATTTTTTTGCAGGTTATACTCCCTGTATGATTCATTTTGAGGTGGCATTAGCACGATTTCGTGATAGTAGCCCTGAGGTTGCAGAATGAATTGATAGCATCCCCAAGGAGAAGTGGACACGTGCATATGATGTAGAGGGGAGGAGATTTGGCCATATGACAACTAACTTGTCCGAATCAGTCAACAGGGTGTTGAAAGGAGCAAGAAATGTGCCTATCACTGCTCTGGTCAAGCACACGTACAGCAGATTGGTTGAATATTTTGTAACTAGAGGTCAGGCGGCTATTTCACAAGTTGATCCTTCAACGCCATATTGCAAAAATGTGATGGATGCTATGAAGCATAACCAGACCGTTGCTACAGGCCACCACGTCCGCACATATAATCTTGATCGAACACAATTTGAGGTGCTAGAGGGCTGTGAGACCACATATTCAGTTAACCTTGTAGAGCGTTTTTGCCAATGTGGCAAGTTTAAGGCCTTCAAATACCCATGTAGTCACGCCGCAGCTGCTGCTTTACATGTTCGTCAGAATCCTTTTCAGTACGTGGATGATGTCTTCCTTATAAGTAATTTGGTGCACGCCTACTCATTCCCGTGGCAGCCAATTGGTAATGAAGGTGCTATTCCACCGAGTGACGGTCCAGTTATCATACCCGACAGGGAAATGTTGCATGGAAAGGGTCGTCCGAAGGCGACCAGAATTCAGAACGAAATGGACGAAGTTGAAACCAGTCAAAGACACAGTAGATGCGGAATTTGCAAGGTTGTTGGACATAATCGGAGAGCTTGTCCTGATCGTCGTGCTCTTTCATGAATTTTTTATGATGTTTGGTTAAGTAGGTGCATGTTAATGTATTTCATTATAACCAATTGCAAATTTGTTTTACAACTTTTGAGCCTTTCATTAATTGTCAATCGAAAAATACAATAACGACATCACTTGAATTAACAACAACAATTAAAATAACCACACTTAATAAACAGTACTTAACAAAATGCAAATACAAATAACACTAACAATAGCAACATTAGTTAGCAGTTTCACATATGTTGTGTAGCAGACATGTCTTCTTCCATTTGGGCAACGGGCTTGTTGAAAATAGCTAAGATGTGTATTGGCCAAAAACGCTTCCAGTAGTTGGATTCAGCTAAGACCTTCAACACGACTGCATCGGTTATCAACTCTTTTATGTGATATTCGATTGTGTTGTCTGAATAAGCGTAATAGGTTGGCTGTCTAAAAAACAATTTGCTTACCACCTGTGAGTTGTGAATTCCATATGGGGGAAGCCCAACAGGCACAACTTGCTTGATTAGATCCTTCAGTGTTTCAATATTGCATCCTAAAGAAATGTCAAATCTGATTGGATTTGTTCCGGTGAATGCATATCCCACAAAATCGCCTTGACGTGGTATGTTCCACTTGCCGTTGTAATATAGCACTGCATCATGTGTTGGGACGATGGTGGATTCAAGTAGGTTGAGTATACCCTCAGGTGTTCTGTTTATGATGCATAATATTTCTATAGGGCCAACGCTCGACATTTGTTCATTGCACGTTAACATTAGGCAAACATCGTTATCATTGGTAAGTTGAACAGAATGATAAAAACATTGCTGACCTGCACGTACGGTTGGCTTTCTGTAGTAGATTTCATCCACAAAATGGTCACGGCTTAGCATAAGCGTGTCGCACATCCTACTCTTCAGTGTTTGAAAAGAACAATGATCGGGAACCCGCATTGTTATTGGAGAGGGACATTCAAAATAAACACCCGTTTCGTTGTGTTTCATCGATCCATTTGGAAATATGAAGGCTAATTTTGAGTTAACAATAGTCTGACTGCTTGTTTCTCCTAGGAATGCCATAGTATTCATATTGAGGAGTTGTGGATGGTCACCCTTATATAAGGGTCAATGATGCCCAAATGTAGGCGTGACCCCCTTTTGTGTCACGCCTAACCTAGGGCGTCTTTGGTGACGCCTCCATTTGTTGGGCGTGTTCAGTCACGCCCTATTTCGGCGTGTTCAGTGTCGTCCTATTTGTTGCATGTTATCTGTCGATGCCTTTTCAATTTTTCTTAAGTCTCTAATAACGAGCCTTATATTGCATAATAACGAGCCTTATATTGCATAATAAGCTAAACAAGTTAACCAAAAACAAATTGGTGCAGGTTGTGCATAAAACTGTTAAATTGTTATAAATGTCTCAATAAAGTCCAGTACAAGCAAAAAAAAAAATATAAACACAAATATAAATACAAAAAAAATACACTACGACTCAGATGGCCACTGATAATGATGTGTTTGACGATCGAGCAACACCCGTCTACCACGTTGCCGAGAAGACCCTGCCTGAGTAGGGGCTGGCTGAGGATGGGCTGGCTGAGAAGGGCATGCATGAGAAGAGGATGCTTGAGAAGGGCCTGCATATACAGGTGGGCATGCACTCATTTGATCCTGCGATGCTGGGCGGGGATAATCAGGAGGTGGGGTGACATACTGTGGATCTGCTACGAAATCTCCACAACCGCTCGGACTACAATTAATGAGGTTCTCAATTTCCTCTACACTCCATTCCCCACCAGGAACGTCACTGCTAGTCCCACACTCCTGTGATGCCATGGCTAAAGTAGTCGCGCAATACACATGTTGTGACTGCCACTCTGACGATGTAAGCATGTCACCCTGGCTACTGAACCCCTGATACCCCATGTCTGGCTGATGAGACGATTGGTAGTAGAAAGGCTGACTACCGTATGTGGGTCCTATCAGTGAAGGCCTGTAGCAACCATCAACGCGAGCCCTGGGAGCTCCTATAGGCTCAGGAACATGGTGCATGACTTTCCGGCGATGCTCTAGTCGATGCCCCTCACGACGCCCACGGGGAACATCCATATACACCTGTGGCTCATGCTGAAGCTGTGATGGGGGTGCATGTGGGCCTGGCTCTTCCAACCAAAAGCTCTGTCGAAACATGGACATAATGCGACCCACTTCTTCGTGCAAGTAGTCCATGCTGAATCCAGGCCACTCCTGGCTGCCACTGGCACAGTACAACATCTCAAGTCCATCAAACTACAAATTACACAAAAAATTCATTAGTCCAGACAATAACGCCATGAAAATGAAAATTAGTTTACAAATTTAATTTAAACAACACTTACACCACGCCCCATCTTCGCAGCCATCTTCGTGATGTGTCGTTTCCCGTTCTCCCTGTACCAAACCATGTACTCATGTTTGGTGACAAGAACCCAGTCAAATGGGGGGAAGCTCTATGTGTTGGTCCCTCCTACCCCAACGACGGATAAAGAGTCTGAGCTTATGACTCCAATTATCCATCTATTTCCCTCGCAGGGATAGGTCATGGACGCCCTTCAACTTCCTTGGCCTTTGAGGGATTGGCTGATCCCTTCCAAATTGCCGCATGCATCGGTCAGGATGAGAATATTCAATTGTGTGGAAGCATATAACTAGTAGCCATCCACAACAGTCGCTCCTGCTTAGTAGCACCAATGAAGTGATAGCCTGCATAGGGTTGCCATACCACCTGAACAAAACAATTAAACACGCAATTAGGAAAGAACGATGACTAAAACAAATGCAGATTATCAAAGTGAACCGACCAAAAATTAGGTAAATAAAAACACGTACCTCATCCCGAGCAAGGGAATCTAACGTAATCCGATACCACGAAAGGTCGTGTGGACGAAACCTCCCTAAAGCATTAAACCTAATTTTAATAGAATACTGATAAGACTCGTAACCTAATTAATAAAAGAAAATAATGACACATACCTGTGGCCGTAATGCCACTCCTGGTGAGTAGGCTGAGGTATAGCTGGAGCAATGGGTGGGAATCTGAGCCACGCCCATATCTGCAGAAGCACGTGACACCCACCAATGTCACTCCTATCTGGATCAGTATACTCGCACATTTGTCTAAACAAATGTGCGAGGACCGCGGATCCCCAGCTAAACCTGGATATATCTGCCATATCCCCTGTCAGCAAAGGGACATAGCGACAACCGATAGTGCTTCTGCCGGATCTGTCCGGTAGAAGCCGTGCTCCAATCATACGCGCGATGTGCGCCTTCGTAAACCTCATGACTTCTACCAATTCCCCGCCCACCTCGCCCCAGTGCGCATAATGCCTATCAAAATAGGACAGGCGCAGGAATCCTCCTCTGACCTCAGTCTCCTGAGCAGGATGACCAAATACCTGCTCAATGATGGTGGGCTAGTCGTCAGACGTGACTCCGGTGACGACATCGCCGTCACTATCTAAACCTAATATACCAGCCACGTCTTCCAACGTGATCGTCATCTCGCCCTATGGCATGTGGAACGTATGTGTCTCTGGTCTCTATCGCTCAACCAAAGCACTGATAAGTACAGGATCGATCTGAAGTCAAGTTTAAAAGAATTAATGCGTATGCAACGATATAAATAAAAAACACTTATAAGAATTACTTGATTTGTAAAATTCTTCAATTACACAATTTATACCTGAATATGTCGCATGTGTGCGACATGTAGGAATCCTGCCTGCCCTAACATCGCCGCAACGATTCCAGGAATATCGTCGCAGTCTAGCCCCCCTGAAATCTTACCACGTCGAGTCTTTAACACACGACATCTGTGCTCGTTTCACACAGCCTGTGAAACATGAGTTCTCTGGATACGCCTCCGCAAAACCCCCTAATTATACAGGGAAGGCACAACATAGGTCGTCGGATCCATAGCGTGACCCTCGTCATCCGATGCAGACCGTGAAGACGTCGAAGATGATGAATCAGCCATCTATCAGACTATTTTAATATATTTAAAAAATTTATAATTAACAATTTAATGCATTATAATTAAATTACAATACAAATAAATTACATAAACCCTAAACTTAACTACTTAAATTTATTCCAAAAATTTTTATTTCAAAAATAAATCCTAAAAAAATAAAATTGTTGTACTTTACCAATAAACACCAAACTAATCTGAATCTTATAACCAATAATCTAAAGTTGCTACAGTGTTGCAATGAAAATGACGTGTGGGCATGCGATAATCTGAATTTGGATGATGAATTAGAATCGTTTGATCGCTGCTTGAGAGTCTCAGAGTTGGTGGGTAGGGAGTGTGTACAATAATGCTCGTGAAATAGTGTTGCTATGCAATTGGGAATGAATCAGGACATTGGTGGTATATGCTAGCCCATTACAATGAGAATCCTTGGATAAGTTATAGTCAGCCAGTAATGGATACAAATTTGTACTTGGAAATTAGCAATAGTTATATTAAAGTGACATATGAATTTTTACGAATTCGCTGAGATTTCTCAGGGAGTTGATATAAATTCATATGTCACTTTAATATAACTATTGCTAATTTCCAAGTACAAATTTGTATCCATTACTGGCTGGCTATAACTTATTCAAGGATTCTCATTGTAATGGGCTAGCATATACCAGGAATGTCCTGATTCATTCCCAATTGCATAGCAACACGATTTCACGAGCATTGTTGTACACACTCCTTACCCACCAACTCTGAGACTCTCAACCAGCGATCAAACGATTCTAATTCATCATCCAAATTCAGATTATCGCATGCCCACACGTCATTTCCACCTCCAACAGATTCCTATAAATTTAAACATTATTCTCTAGGGTTGCTGATTCCTAGGGTTGCGGATTTTCTACAATCCTATAAACCTAAAATTATTGAAGTTTAACGAATTTCTATTTAAGCCTTATCTTATTGTACTTTATCACTAAACCCTAAAATAAACTAAATCCTATAACCTATAAACTAACATTTTTCTACAACATCAAATAAATAACATGGCTCTAACAAATTTAGAAACCAACAAAATAAAAAATTAAATTAAACACATAATTAAAAAATTAAATTAAACGCATAATTAAAAAATAAAATAAAACACATAATTAATAAATTAAAAAAATGCATAAATAAAAAATTAACTTACTTGTTGGCAGAGATTCGATGCTGAAATAAATCGCTCAAAACCCAACACAAAACCTTTAGAGAGAAGGCAGAACTTTTAGAGAGAAGCTGGAATAGTGAAAATGTGAGGGAATAGTAAAATTTTGGGGCTTATGTAGAGCTGGTCACGCCCAGAATTGGGCGTGACCAACTGTCCCAGATTGGTAAATAGTTTCAAAATAGCCCCAAATTCGTAATTTTTTATTTAATTTGTATTATTTGGGTTCTTTTGCCCAAGATTTACTATAATAGTCTGAATCATAACTATTTCTTACATATTAATTTCTTGTAATAAGTTTTGTTATAACAAAAAATTCGAGTCAACACTCAACAATAAAGTTATTTCTTTTCTTTCCATCCTTGTTTCCATCAAAATCCCAATGAATACAAACCAGAAAAATCACGAGAAGGTTATAGAAAGTGCAAAGAAAAACCTGATATTTGTTGATATGATGAGATGAGATGAAAGAAAATAGAGAATGAGCTAGTGCAGAACCGTAGAGAAGAAAATGAGATGAGAGAGAACATAAGCAGCTGAAGCGCAAGAGAAGTAGATCAGATGAGATAGAACAAGCACAAAGAAAAAAAACTTATACTCGTGACATTTATAATACCACACTTTTACAACAAAGATGAGATGAGATGATTATGGGCTGACCCTTCATTTGGCCCAGACATTTACAGTACCACACTTTTTCTTATTGTCAAATTTTTTAGTTTTTAAATTTTAATATATGTATGCATATATATAAATAAATAATAAAATTTATATTTTTATTACGGGTTTACGGATCGGGTCAACGGGTCAACAGATCTATAAATCTAAACCTGTGATCCAATCCGTACATGAGCGATTTTGATCGATTCGATCCGATTTTAATCCAAATACATAAATGACCTAATCTAAATTATTCGGATCAATTCAAATCAATTCAAGTTTATAGATGACCCATAACTGTGAACACGGGGAAACACTAAATTAAAAATGTAGGTTTGTTTGGACTTTGGAGTTTAATGAAACATGCAAGCTGGTGTCTGTGACTCTGACTAACCCACATGGGTTTCCCCTTTTGCCTTTTCATTCTATCTTGCACGGTAAAGTTCAGCGAGATCATTCATCTTATTTTTCTTTTTCCATTTTTTTCAATAAAAAGATATGCATCTTCCTAATATTTTCGTTTCTTTGTTATAATTTATGGAGAGTGTTTTTTGGTACAGAGCATACCTGTCTTTTCCCAAAGACAACTTTTCTCGAGTAAGATAGAATAATCATGATGGTCTTTTTTTTTTTTTTATTATTGAAAAGGTGAGAAAAAATAGTAGAATGAGACCACACTTACAATATAATCATACAATACCAATATATGTTGGGACTGCCACTAGAGTTTTATCTTAAGGATTACTGCATTGTCCCAAACTGTAAGTAGTTTTATCGACAGTTATTTGATTAGTTATTAGACCTCAGAGGATGTCTCTTAGAAGGATTAAGATTCGAACCCATAAATATAAAAAAGGTAAAAATTTATTCTGAATTCTTAACCATTTATGTCAACTTGCGTTGTCATGAATACAAAGTTTTTCTTATAAATATTTAATGTAATTACATATTTTAACTTTAAACTTAAAATCATTAATTAAACTAGAATAATCTTACCTCATTTTGATTAACATGATCCGTGATAATTAATATACATTTTTATTTGTTAATAAAATTTACTTAAATTTAAAATTTGATTATTATAAATTTATAATTAAGTTCTTTAGTTTTGGACTCAATTACATTTTTATCCTTTATTATGACAAATGTGCAATTTTGATCTTTCAATATTTTGTTTTGTTTTGTCGGGTTAAAAAAAATCTTTTGATCAAAATATAATCATTATTTTGTTGCTTTTTAAATTATCATCACAAATAAAGTAAGTAACCCCGTAGGTTATTCTTGTTTTTAAGGTGTAACATCTTCGTTTAAGAAAATGTAAGATTAGTAATTAGTAAATAAAAAAAATCTGCAAGTAATATTCTAACGGAAAAAATTATAGTTTTAAAAATTGGTCTGGTTACTCGATGATGACATTAGATCACTGGATCAGTGGTTGAACTGGTGGGTCATTAATTGACCTGCATGACTCGATTTGTAATAAAAAAAAATCTATACCTATCTTAAAATCTTTCTTCTAGTGCATTGAAATTCAAAATTTTTAAAAACACAAATAAAATATAAACAATACAAGTTAAAAAATGACTATCACCTTTAACATTTAATATCAAAGGCATCAATGAAAGTATATATCAATATCCACACTAAAATGAAACATAACCATATCACATCAATGTAAATTATAAAATATAAAAAATCAATCCAAAGTTTCAAATCATAGTTTTAAAAATGATTAGGGATCACAATTTCACATGCAACTCAACCACAATTGTGGTCACTTCTAAATCAATTTAACTCAATAAAAAAAATACAATTGCTGTCACAAAAAATATTCAAAAATGAATGAAAAGATCAATTTAACTCAAAATCACACAAAAAAAACTAAAACAAAACAAAATGAAAAAAAAAAAGATAAGTGACCTGGTCTGGATCAATGGGTCATCGATTTGACCGCAAACCTGATCCGGTCAATCTGGGTAACTCCGGGTCAAAGTGTAACAGATCAAACTTATGTCTCGACTAGGTCAAATCACAGGGTCGCGATTCGAACGATCAGACTGATCGAATCGATCCAAATTTTAAAACTCTGAAAAATTAACTGTTAAACTTATCCCTTATTAATAATAGTTAAAGATCTAACAAAAATTATCTATTAATACATAGATATATTATGAAAAAAGAATACTAGTTTCTTAAATGTGACATTTCTTGATGCATTACAAATTTTTAAAAAAATATTTATTATTTTTACTTAGATAATTATAATTTTTAATAAAATATTAAATATTTCCTTAATAATAACTAATATAAATATTTTTATTTTTATATGATTTAATAATTTATATATTTTGCTTTTAATTTTCACCATACAACACATGCCTCAAGATCTTTGTTAAATTCCTAGGCTCAGCTTCAGGGGGTATCTTTTTTACACAATAATTTAAATATTAAATCAAATAGATAAATGACTACTTGTCTTCTTAAAAGTGTAATGTGATAATAATTAGTAGTTGAAAGAATGAAAAATATGATTTAGTATATGAATTTGTACAAAATATGATAATTATGTCTGGTGGTTAGGTTTTGTGAAATCAATTTGACATTAAATTTTACTTTTTTTAAGGATAAGTTGACGTTCAGATATAATTTACGATGACTAATTTAATATTAAGTTAAACAACATAACATAATTGTTATATAGTTTTTATATAATCAAAAACTAAATTAGAATTTCCATTTTCTCAATTATTAAATTTTCATTGCATTATACTTTAAGGATGAAAGTGATTATTTATCTTAATTAAATATTTTAAATATATATGTTGGCCAATATTGATTTTTTTTTATTACGTATAAAAAAGATTCTATTAAACTTAAAAAGAAATTAATCTTAGTTGTAAAAGATACCTTGAAGTGCAAATAAAAATGTTTACCACCTCATTGACCTCAACTAGATTAATTTTGATACATATAATTAATTTTAAATAGTTGAATTTATCATAAATATCTGAATATAGGTTAATTTATAAGATATATTTGTATATAGATAACCTTAATCATTATTATAAATTTTTGAATTTTCAATTGTTGAATTTATTAGAAATATATGTATATACTTAATCTTAATCATTATTATAATAATAACATACACAATGAATTTTATATAATTTTACACTACCATCTTAAAAATATTTATGTGTATATATATATATATATATATATATATATATATATATAAAGTTACCAAGGTAGGAGGGGGCTAGGACGCCTGCACTGTTGGTGGGTCTCCTCAAGTATTGGGACAATCACTTTAAGTAAATTAAAAAAAAAAATAGCAATACGGGGAAAAAAAGAAAACTTGTTGCGCCTCTTTCTTCGTTTTGGTTATGTGCTTTTCATCTTCTGCCGTCAACGAGAGAAAAGAGAAATTTTGCTCACTTTTGTAGTATTGGTTGGATACTCATTCGTGCTCTATTTTGGATGAAATTTCAGTCCGTTGTTCCTAATATTATGGGCTTTCATCTGGTATACTCAGAAATTTATTTCTCATATTTTGGCAGAAGCTATATTTACCCTGTTGTAGGTTTCTATTTGAATATTGTTGCATTGTTGATTTCCACTATTTTAAGAGTGAGTAGGCATTTACTTGTGAGGTTTTGTTGTAGAAACTCTTTGTTGTACTCTTTGATATTTTACATAGTGGATATTTTTCTGGACTTGGTCCTGTGGTTTTTTCCCTCACACTGGGGTTTTCCACGTTAAAATTGTTGGTGTTCTTTTTGCTGTTATCTCTTTATTTTTTTGCACTCTTGGTTTTTTGGATTGCTGTATATTACGCTTCTCACAGGTTCACTCAAGCGGGAAAGGTTTTATTTAGCACTGCATATTTGTGTAATTTTTTCGCTGTGCATATGTGCCTTTCCCAACAGCTGGCATCAGAGCTGGTTTATTTTTCTGGAAAATTTGTTTGATTGAATGATGGAGCCCAATTACGGTAGAATGATTAGTTTGAATGGAACTAATTACCACAAGTGGAGAGGTAAGATGAAAGATTTACTATTTGTGTAAAAATTACATCTGCATGTGTTTGCTACTCAGAAACCTGATAATAAATCTGATGAAGAATGGGTTTTTGAGCATGAGTTGGTTTGTGGTTTTATTCGTCAATAGGTAGATGATAATATTTTAAATCATATTGCTAATGATTCACATGCTCGAACTTTGTGGGACAAGCTTGAAACCTTGTATGCTTCTAAAACTGGGAACAACAAATTGTTTTTGCTGAAACAAGCTATGAATTTGAGGTATAAGGAAGATACTTCTATTTCTAATCACCTGAGTGATTTTCAAGGTTGCTTTGATCAGTTGTCTGGCATGGGTGTAAAATTTGATGATGAAATTTTGGGACTTTGGTTGCTTAATACTCTACCTGATTCTTAGGAAAATCTTTGTGTTACTTTGACTAGTTTTGCTCCTGATGGTATTGTTACCATGGATTTTGTAAAACTGCTATTTTGAATGAAGAAGTCAGACGACGTACTTAGCAGGCATCCTCTTCACAGGCAGACGTTTTGGTCACTGAGAACAGGGGGAGAAGTACAAACAGGGATCAAGAAGGAGGTCACAGAGGTAAAAGCAAGCGCAGTATTAAATCAAGGTTTGAGCAGAAAACTTACAAGTACAGTTATTGTGGTAAAAAGGGTCATCTTCAAAAGTTTTATTATAAGCTGAAAAATGATAACAAAGGCAAGCAAGAAAAGAGAAATGATGGTTATTTCAATACCTTTGGTGGTGGACAATGGAAGCTCACTAAGGGTTCCTTGATTGTGGCCCGAGGTAAGAAGTTTTCAGGTTTGTATTGGATGAAAGCTTATGTTTTAGTTGATGCTATAAATGTTGTTGACTGTGATAGTTTGTCAGATATATGACACAAGAGACCGAGTCACATTAGTGAGAAGGGATTAAATTGTTTGGCCAAGAAGAATCTTCTTACAGGTTTGAAATGTGCAAGATTAGAAAAATGTGCTTTTTGTTTGGCTGGGAAACAAAATAGGGTTTCTTTTAAGAGCCATCCTCCCTCCCGGAAATCAGAGGTACTTGAGTTGGTGCATTCATATCTTTGTGGTCCTATGAGGACTAAGACTTTCAGTGGTGGACTGTATTTTGTTACTTTTATTGATGACCATTCGAGAAAGCTTTGGGTTTATGTCTTGAAGACTAAAGACCAAGTGCTTGGTGTTTTTAAGCAGTTTCAGGTTTTGGTTGAAAGAGAAACAAGTAAGAAACTGCAATGTATTCGCACTGATAACGGTGGTGAGTTTTGTGGACCTTTTGATGAATACGACAGGCAGATGGGTATTCGACACCAGAAGACGCCCCCCAAGACTCCAAAAAGGATGAATATGACATAGATGGAGAGAGTTAGATGTTTGCTTTATGAAGCAAAGTTACCAGCTTCTTTCTGGGGTGAGGCTTTATGTACTGTTGTAAATGTTATTAATTTGTCTCCTATTGTTGCTTTACAGGATGATGTTCCTAACAACATGTGGTATGGGAAGGGTGTTTCCTATGACCATCTTCGTGTTTTTGGTTGTAAAGCATTTGTGCATGTGCCAAAAGATGAGAGGTCCAAGTTAGATGTTAAGACAAAGGAATGTATCTTTATTGGTTATGGCCATGATGAATTTGGCTATAGATTTTATGATCCGGTTGGAAAGAAGCTTGTTAGAAGTTGTGATGTTGTTCTTATGGAGGATCAAACCATTGAAGATATTAGGAAGGCAGAGAAATCAGAGTCTTTGAGTACTGATGATGTAGTTGATTTTGATCTAGTTCCTGATACAGATATGCCTGATGTAGCAGATTTTGAAAATCATGATGATGCTCCTACTCATATTCCAGATGATCCAGTTGAGAATATTGATAATGATGATGTTGGTAATTCTGTTGAATCTGATGTTCCTTTTAGAAGATCTTCTAGACAGCGTTTGCCTTCTACTCGTTATTTATCTGATGAATATGAACTCTTCACTAACGGGGGAGAAACTGAGTGCTATGAAGAGGCTATGGAAAATGACTACAGGAAAGAATGGATTGTAGCAATGGAGGATGATATGAAGTCTTTGCATGATAATCATACTTTTGAGTTGGTCAAGTTGCCTAAGGATATGAAAGCTTTGCAAAATCGGTGGATTTATATGTTGAAGACTGGAGAAAACAATTCTGTTCCATGATACAAAGCGAGATTAGTTGTCAAAGGCTATCGTCAGAAAAAGGGCATTGATTTTGATGAAATTTTCTCTCCTATTGTTAAAATGTCTTCCATCCGAGTTGTTTTTGGTTTGACAGCCAGTCTTGATTTAGAGGTTGAGCAGATGAATGTGAAAACTGCTTTCCTTCATGGTGATTTGGAGGAAGAATTTACATGGAGCAACCTGAAGGCTTTGTGGTGAAAGGTAAAGAGAATTATGTCTGTAAGTTGAAGAAAAGCTTATATGGGTTGAAACAAGCCCCGAGGCAGTGGTACAAGAAGTTTGAGTTTGTTATGATCCAACAGGGATTTAAGAAGACTACTTCAAATCATTGCGTTTTTGTGCAGAAATTCTCTGATAATAATTTTATCATTTTATTGCTATATGTTGATGACATGTTGATTGTTGGTCATAATTTATCTAGAATTGACAGGTTGAAAAAGGAGCTTAACAAGTCCTTTGCGATGAAAGACTTGGGACCAGCAAGACAGATTCTTGGCATGCATATTACTCGTGATCGAGAAGCCAAGAAGTTGTGGTTGTCACGAGAGAAGTACATTGAGAAAGTACTTCAACGTTTTCATATGGATAAAGCTAAAGTGGTAAGTACACCTTTGGCTTCACACTTTAGGCTTAGCACTAGACAAACTCCTTCTAGTGATAAAGAAAAAGAAGACATGCAGTCTGTTCCCTATGCATCTGTAGTACGAAGTTTGATGTATGCAATGGTTTGCACTAGACCTGATATAGCCCATGCAGTTGGTGTTGTTAGTCGTTTTCTTTCCAATCCTGGTATTGAGCATTGGAAAGCTGTGAAGTGGGTGTTGAGATATCTCTGTGGTACTTATAATTTGGAATTGTGTTTTGGAAGTGGGAAGCCTATTCTTTGTGGTTACACTGATTCTGACTTGGCAGGGGATGTTGATTCTAGAAAATCTACTTCTGGTTATTTGATTACTTTTGCAGGGGGAGCTGTGGCTTGGCAGTCTAAGTTGCAAAAATGTGTTGCATTGTCTACAACTGAGGCTGAGTTCATTGCTATTACTGAGACATGTAAAGAGTTGCTTTGGATGAAAAAGTTTGTGCAGGAACTTGGTTTTAAGCAGCAGAGGTATATTTTATTTTGTGATAATCAGAGTGCTACTCACCTTGGCAAGAATCCTACTTTCCATGGTAGATCTAAACATATTGATGTGCGATATCATTGGATACGTGATGTTTTAAATTCTAAGTTACTAGAACTTGAAAAGATTCATATAGATGATAATGGTTATGTCTGTAAAACATTATGTGTCTCATGTATAAAAGTAGTGTTATTTTGATTTAATGAGAAAAAGGTAAAAAGGTATTATTGGTATGAGAGTTATTAGAAGTTATGGAAGTTACTGGAAGTTATAAAATAGATAATTGTTAATAGGTGCAGTTATTAGAAAGTATAAAAGGAATTTGGTTTCTGAAAAGAAATATATAGAAACATAAAAGGCCTTCATTGTCTACCCACAAAAGTTGTATCTCATCCCTATCAAAAGAAGATACAAGAATGAAAGGGTCAAGACTCTGAGAAAGTATTATATCATTAAAAGATCTTCCGCAATTATGGACAAAGGTATGTGTATGTAAAACTCATGAATTCTCAAGATCCTTTTCATGTTCTTGTTATGATTGTTATTGAACATGAAATTATAGAATAATGATTATGTGGTATCAGAGCATGTGTTTGGGAATTCATGTTTTTTCTTATATGGTTATGAATGAATTCTTGATTCTTGAGAAATTAAGTTTTCGAAAGTCATGATTAAAAGAAAGATACTTTCCATTAACGATGTATGGATTCCTCTGAAGAAAGAATAAAGACGTAAACAGTGGTGACTTTATATATATATATATATATTGAAAATTCAATTCAACGTTTTTGTTTTCGTGATGGCATTTTCATCAAATCTGATGCAAGTCTACTGACATATTTATGTTATGCAATTATTGTGGATACCACTGATGAATTCAATTATTGCAAGACCCATTATTTATGGTTTCATGAATTCGCATTATGTGTCATAAATATATATAAAAGTTGTAGACCTTTATTGTTATTTCTTGGTAATCAGAGAACAATTGAAGTTGCCGAGAATATGATAAAGTGTAAAAATCAATTATGATTTATGAAATGTTTGTAGTTTGGAATTAAGTATGGTGAATTTGTTAGTCACCAAAGTGGCCAAATTCTTGATGAATTGATTAGTTTCAAACATTATGATTATGTTTCAATTACCATGACTATGATGCTATGAATGATATAAAATTACTGTTTATGTTGTGGTATATTGAAGTTTATTATTATGGGATAGTTAAGGATCAACCCAAAGGATGATTATTTGTCGTCATAATAAATAAACATGAAAGTTGACATAATAGATACACGGCTAGTTCTATTTACACATCCAAAGATGGTAAGTAATTCTAGTTAGTGCATGTATTATTGTCAAATTATGAAAAACAAAGTTTATTAGCATCATTAAAGTTGAACGTTGTGTATTAATGGATCACCAAAGGTGAACATTAATATGCATTGAAGTTAGTATGTTAGTATGTGAGATGTATGACTCAAAAGCATTAATGTTTTAAATGTTATACCTTAAAGTACCTGTTTCCACACATTCACTTTTCTCAACTATTGCAATTTTCAATGGACTAAACTTCTCTGAATGGAAAGAGCAAATTGAATTTTACCTTGGGGTAATGGATTTGAATTTGACTCTTAGAGAAGAGAAAACTAGTGATATTACTGATGCAAGCACTGAGGATTAAAGAGTCTATTTTAAGATTGGGAAAGATCCAATAAGTTGAGTCTGATGTACATGCGAATGAGGATTGCAAGCAACATTAAGTCAACTCTTCCACAAACTAAAAGTTCTAAAGAAATGATAAAACTTGTGGAAGAATCTCTCAAACTGCTGATAAGTCTCTTGCTGGGACACTTATGAGTACGCTGACCACCATGAAATTTAATGGTTCATGTACTATGCATGAGCATGTTATTGAAATGATAAACATTTAAGCAAAATTGAAATAATTGGGAATGGCTGTGGATGAGAATTTCCTGATGCAGTTCATATTGAACTCATTACCGTATGGGTATGGTCCTTTCCAAATGAACTATAATACCATGAAAGACAAATGGAATGTGCATGAATTGTACAGTATGTTAGTTCAAGAGGAAACCAGAATAAAGAACCAGGGAATTCATTCCATCAATTATGTCAAACATCAAAGAGTTGAAAAGAAAAGTCGTAAGAAGCATGAGAAGAAGGGAAGAAGACCATTAAAGATCAATTAGGTCTCCTCTTCTCAAATCCACTAGAAGGAACATAATGGAAACATATGTAATTTCTGTGGTAAGGTTGGGCACTTCCAAAAGGATTGTCCGAAATGTAAGGCTTGATTTGAAAAGAAAGGTAAGCCTTGTGCTTATGTATGTTATGAATCAAACCTTGCTAAAGTTCCGTATAATACTTGGTGGATTGATTCTGGATGTACAACTCATGTTTCTAGTGGTAGTTTCAGTTTGTACAAGCACAATCATTTGATTGGCAATGGTACCTTATGTGATGGATTATATCAATTATGTCTTGATAATCTTTATGCTGAAACGCTTATGACTCTGCATCATAATGTTGGTACTATACGTACCTTAATTAATGAATGTTCTGCTTACTTGTGGCATAAATGTTTGGGACACATTTCCAAAGAAAGAATTGAAAGATTGGTAAAGAATGAAATCCTTTAGGATTTAGATTTTACTGATATGAATGTTTGTGTGGATTGTATTAAAGGAAAACAAACAAAACACACAAAGAAAGGAGCCACAAGAAGCACTCAACTTCTTGAAATTATACACATTGATGTATGTGGTCCGTTTGATGTTAATGCTTTCAATAAAGAGAAATATTTTATCACCTTCATTGATGATTATTCACATTATGGTTATGTCTATTTGCTACGTGATAAATCTCAAGCTATAAATGCTTTAGAGATTTACATTAATGAAGTTGAAAGACAATTAGACAGAAAGGTGGAAATTGTCAGATCTGATAGGGGTGGTGAGTATTATGGAATGTACGATGAAAGTGGACAACATCCGGGCCCATTTACTAAATTCCTGAAAAAGCGTGGTATTTGTGCTCAGTACACAATGCCCGGTACACCACAACAAAATGGTGTTTCAGAAAGGCGTAATAAGACCTTGTTGGATATGGTTAGGAGTATGTTAAGTAATTCTTCTTTACCCATTTCATTGTGGACTTATGCTCTAAAAACTGTCATGTATGTACTAAACAGGGTTCCTAGTAAGTCAGTCCCAAAGACTCCTTTTGAACTTTGGACTGGAAGGAAACCTAGTTTAAGACACCTACATGTTTGGGGTTGTCAGGCAGAAATTAGATACTACAATCCACAAGAAAAGAAATTGGATGCAAGAACAATTAGTGGCTATTTCATTGGCTATCCAGAAAAGTCGAAAGGGTATAGATTTTACTGTCCTTATCATAATACAAGGATTATTGAATCTGGAAATGCTAGGTTCATTGAGAATGGTGAAGTTAGTGGGAGTGAAATACCACGTAAAGTGGATATTCATGAAGTAAGAATACAAGTTCCATTGATTTGTATCTCTAGTAAAGTTTTTGTTCCTCATGTTATTGAACCAATCAATAATAATGAAGAACAAATTGATGATCCCACTACTCATGATGAAATTACTGTTGATGAACCAAGTGAGCCCATAGTAGAAGAACCACAACAAATAGCATTAAGAAGATCTGCTATTCCTAATGATTATGTGGTATATCTACAAGAGTCTGAATTTGACATGGGTATTCAGGACGATCCAGTTACGTTTTCACAAGTCATGAATAGTGATAATTGTGATAAGTAGTTAGATGCCAAGAAAGATGAGTTGAAATCTATGGAAAAGAATAAAGTTTGGGATCTTGTTGAGTTACCAGAAGGGTGCAAGAGAGTTGGTTGTAAGTAGGTCTTTAAGACTGAATGTGACTCTCATGGTAACTTGGAAATAAGGCCAGACTAGTTGCAAAGGGATTCACTTAGAAAGATGACATTAACTATAAAGAAACCTTTTCACTAGTTTCAATGAAAGATTCTCTAAGAATCATTATGGCATTGGTGACTCATTATAATCTAGAGTTACACCAGATGGATGTGAAAACTGCCTTTCTAAATGGGAATTTAGAGGAATATGTGTACATGGACCAACCAATGGGGTTCATAGAAAGTGGTAAAGAGCACATAGTGTGCAAACTTAAGAAATCAATATATAGACTTAAACAAGCTTCAAGACAATGGTACCTTAAGTTTAATGATACTGTTGTTTCCTTTGGATTTAAAGAAAACATTGTTGATCAATGTATATATCTAAAGGTCAGTGGGAGCAAGTTTATATTACTGATTTTGTATGTTGATGATATTTTGCTTGCAATTAACGATATTGGTCTTTTAAATGAGACTAAGAAGTTTCTCTCTAGTAACTTTGAAATGAAAGATATGGGTGAGGCATCCTATGTGATTGGAATAGAAATATTCCATGATAGATCACAAGGATTGTTGGGTTTGTCTCAGAAAGCATATATTAATAAAGTTTTAGAGAGATTCAAAATGTAAAACTGCACATTGTTTCCAGTTCCAATTCAGAAAGGAGACAAGTTTAGTCTCATGTAATGTCCTAAGAATGAATTGGAACGAAAGGAAATGGAAGCAAATCCATATGCATCATTTGTTGGGAGCCTAATGTATGCTCAGACTTGTATGAGACCAGATATTAGCTTTGCAGTTAGAATGTTGAAAAGATACCAGAGTAATCCTGGTATGAATCATTGAAAAGCTGCAAAGAAAGTTCTGAGATATTTGCAAGGCACTAAAGGTCACATGCTTACTTATAGGAGGTCTAGTAACCTCTATATCATGGAAAAGTGTGAAGTAATCTGTAACTGCTGCATCCACTATGAAAGCTGAATTTGTGGCATCGTTCGGACTAAATGGCTATGGAACTTTATTTCAGGGCTTGAATTGGTCGACATTATTGATAAACCGCTGAAAATTTATTGTGATAATTCCGCAGTAGTCTTCTTTTCTAAAAACGACAAGTATTCCAAAGGTGTTAAACATATGGATTTGAAATACTTTGCCATTAAAGAAGAGGTTCAGAAACATAGAGTGTCTATAGAGCATATTAACACTGATCTTATGATAGTCAATCCCTTGACGAAGGGATTACCGCCCAAGATGTTTACTGGTCATGTATGTAGTATGGGCATTATGTCAGCTAATGAATGTTGATCATTATTGAAATTATTGACTATTGACACTCTGAATTCAATGATGTTTAAGTTTCTGAAAATAGTCCTGTTTTTCAAATTTATGTATACATGCATGTATGAATGATTATTTTGAGAAAATAGGATTTGTCCCTAATGAAGACAAAATAGTATTGTTATGGGACATTATGATGTAAACTTCCATTAAAGTATCATATCTGGAAGAAGAGTCAATAAAGTGGTACATGGAAGGAACTATGCCGATTTGATAGCATAGAACCGTCATGACTCGTATTGGTTTTTATTTCTGATCATGATGTATGATGAGGCCAATGTATGGAACCTTTAACCTTATGTATGCGCATTATGATGAATTTTCATTAAATCATGAAGGGATACTTTATGACATGAGCCAAGTGGGAGAATGTAAAACATTATGTGTCTCATGTATAAAAGTAGTGTTATTTTGATTTAATGAGAAAAAGGTAAAAATGTATTATTGGTATGGGAGTTATTAGAAGTTATGAAAGTTATTGGAAGTTATAAAATAGAAAACTGTTGATAGGTGCAGTTATCAGAAAGTATAAAAGGCATTTGGTTTCTGAAAAGAAATATATAGCAACATAAAAGACCTTCATTGTCTACCCATAAAAGTTGTATGTCTCCCTATCAAAAGAAGATACAAGAATGAAAGGGTCAAGACTCTGAGAAAGTATTCTATCATTAAAAGATCTTCCGCAATTATGGACAAAGGTATGTTTATGTAAAACTCATGAATTCTCAAGATCCTTTTCATGTTCTTGTTATGATTGTTATTGAACATGAAATTATAGAATAATGCTTATACTGTCACGATGACAAAGATACTACCAAAGGGAAAGTTTGAAGCTTGTTGATTTATTGTCGGTTTGGCATTTGCCTCCACTTGAGTCGTAGGAGGAGTTTGTTGGTGGGCCTCCTCAAGTATTGGGCCAACCACTTTAAGTAAATTAAAAAAAAAAAGTAGCAATACGAGAAAAAAAGAAAACTTGCTGCGCCTCTTTCTTCGTTTTGGTTCCGTGCTTTTCATCTTCCATCGTCAACGAGACAAAAAGAAATTTTGCTCACTTTTGTGGTATTGGTTGGATACTCATTCGTGCTCTGTTTTGGATGAAATTTCAGCCAGTTGTTCCTAACATTGTAGGCTTTCATCTGGTATACTCAGAATTTTATTTTTCATATTTTGGCAGAAACTATATTTACCATGTTGTGGGTCTCTATTTGAATTTTGTTGCATTGTTTATTTCCACTATCTTAAGAGTGAGTAAGCATTTACTTGTGAGGTTCTGTTGTAGAAACTCTTTGTTGTACTCTTTGATATTTTACATAGTGGATATTTTTCTGGACTTAGTCCCGTGGTTTTTTCCCTCACATTGGGGGTTTTTCACGTTAAAATTGTTAGCGTTCTTCTTGCTGTTATCTCTTTATTTTTCTGCACTCTTGGTTTTTTGGATTGTTGTATATTACGCTTTTCACATATTCATTCAAACGAAAAAAAAATTTATTTACCACTACATATTTATGTAATTTTTCCACTGTGCTTACGTGTCTTTCCCAACATGCACCCCTAAATTTGTTCCAACATGAGGTAAGCGTTGATCCTTCTCCTTCTTTAGAATGAGTGTTATCTAACAATTTTTGTTGTTGTTCTGCCACATGTCTAAGTCGTGGTGTTTATTGATTGTTCACCTAGGTACAGAGGTGTCGTTCCACCTTTCTAACATGTTATTATTAGGAGGTAATGCACCTTCTGCTAGCTCGTGTTTTAACATCTAACATGTCAAAATTTAGAGTTTATCTTGGTACATACATAGATCTAGAAGCTTGTCTTTTGAGCAAGTTGTTGTTTCAAACGGTCATTTCTTCTATTTCCAAACTTTAAATGAATCATTCTTATCTAAGTTAGTATACGGGAGACACGATCGTGATTAATCATTCATATGACCAAGTTTTGGCTTCGAGATTGACTGGTATGAGAATTGACTTATTGTGTCAGTGAGTCCTCATTAGGATTGAACGACCCAAAACTTATTGAGATAAAAAAAAAATTAACTTTAAGGTTTAAATTATTAACAAACAATATAATTTATAAATAAATGAATTTTAATCATTAATATTTTACTCTAGTTTCCAGAAAAGACATTCATTAACTGACTTAAGTACCCAACAAGAAATACATCCTATTTTTTTTTTTGAAGAAATTAAATTTAAAGAATATTTTTCTTCAAATTAAAAATACAAGAAAACAACTCTTATATGAAGTTTTGTAAAAAAAAAAAAATCTAGCATGCTATAATTGATATTAAAAGAAAATGGAAAAAAATAAATTTTGATGAACGTGGAACTTTTTTTATTTTTATAAATTGAATTTGAGTATTAAAAGATTATTAACAACTTACCAATACTTGCCAATCAATCAAATTAAATTCTCTAATTATATGAATGTAAAGTTCAGTAATGTAGTACATATTGAAATGGTAGTAAACATCAGTCTGAGCCAAATTTTAGTTTGTAAACTAAATTTACAAAAATATCTTAATAATATTTTTTTTTCAACCAAACACGATATCAAAAAAAAAATTCTCCCAATTAAGTTTGTAACTTCCCACCGACTAGTCGTAGTCGGCTAATGTTAGTCGAGGAATGAGATTATTATAATTAATTACTAGTAATATTAGTATTAAAGATTAAAGAACAACATATAGCGTTAGTGAACAAAACATTTCTGACAAGAATAATGTGCAGCATTCATGTTGACAGCTACTACTACGTACGTACTTTTACTATGTACGACCCATGGTACGGACCTTCCACCATACACAACACAAACTAGCTGGACGTAAGTGGTATTATTACACTGTTTCTAACTTCTTCTTTTTTTGTTTCTTTGTCTTTTCAAGGTTGGTGGAGGCCGTGTACAACTTTAAGGTACAGATGATCTTATGTGACGGAGACAGGAGTAGCCGAGTAGCTACATATGTGTGTTTGTTTTAATTAATTTCAATTTAATATTTGTTTTATTTTTATATTAGTTTTCTAAAAAAAAAAAAACCTAATGAGTGATTTTTTTTAAACTTAAACATAGAAACTTGAAAAATTATAATTAACATGATAGGTGCATGACATAATTGATAAATAAGGATGTTTCTTGAAATGTAATTAGAGTTCAATCTAAAGTTTATATATATGATAAAAATATTTTTTGGCAGAAATTATTATCTTAGATAAATCTTAATATCTTGTATTAATCCTTAACTTTTGTCTCTTAACTAGGATATCGTGTGCTAAAAAAACATGAAAAATTATAAACATGATATTATTATTATAATTTCTATAAAAATTAATAAAATCAACACGTACTCTCATTTAGTTCAACATTTCTTTAGACTTTTTGTCCCTTGACTGATTATATAACACATCCTCCTCTCACATTTTTTGGTCTCTATATTAAAGTCTGCGATTTTTATTTTGTATAATGGTGATAGCCAAGATAGAATCTAAAATTCCATACAAACTATCCAAATCTTTACTATTAGGTTGATCCTAATAGGTATAATTAAAGGGTGTGTTTGTTTGAATTTATTTTAATAAAGTAATTAATTATTGGTTTTTAATTAAAAATGAGTGTTTATTTTGTAAATTTAAACATATTTAAACAAGGACAAACATGTAAAATTATAAACATGGCATAATTATAATATAATACATAAAATTAATTTAAAATTAAAAGATAATGGGATTTTAAAATTAAAGTATTATTATAAATGAATAAAATATTGCATACTTATTAGTATATAAAAGTTTTAAAAAAACTAACTAAAAATTTTAAAAATTTAGTTATGATTACTCAATGTATTTGCAATTTGTATCGTACTTGAGTCCAGAGATATATATACTTTGGTAAGATTACAAGTATTTTTTTGAGTGCAATATTATTTGACTTGCATATAATTATTATGAGTGATGAAGTTTATTAATAGTTAATCCAATTACATGTTAAAGATTCGAATTTAACATCATTAGTTAAATTCAAATAATCTCACTCCTATTTATTTATGTCGTCAGTGTAAATAAATAAATGTTATAATACGAAAAGTTTTGGTATTTTCTATATTTTAGTATTTTTAAAATTAATTATATTACCATTTCCATAATAAACTTATTTGGATGACGTTTGGAAGTATGTCATATGTCGTCGGTTAGGTCTTTAATAAAATGTTGTACCATGTTCATAACATATAAGAATGACACCTTGTGCTATTCTCACTACTACAAAAGCATCCTTTAACGACACACATGCTACGACGGTTCTGTAATAATCGTCTTTGTATGTGAGGCGGTGACATTTTTGCAATTAAAACGAAGTTTACAAGGACAGTTTTTAAAAAACCGTCATAGAAGGGGATCAAAGAAGACGGTCTTTGAAGACCCGTCTTCGTTTTTGCCACATACAAAGACGGTTTTTAAAAAACCGTCTTTGTTTTATTTGTAATTTCAATTAAAAAAATAAATTAAAGAATTAGGATTCAAAGGCAGAAACCCGCATTCCATCCCCTTCTCTTTCACAACTCCCTCTCTTGTGCCCTAGCCCCTTGTCTTTCAGACCATTCACTCCCTCTCTCTTTCTCTATCGTTGTCACTACGCAGTCCCTCCCTTGTGCCCTAGTCCCATCCGGTGTTGCTAAAGCTGTCCGTGTGTTCAGTGGAAAGAATGAGTATTTACTCGAAGGTCTCTCACTCTCAGTGAAGGTAACAATGTGTTGCTCTCTCACTCTCTTCCTTTGCATTTTATCACGCCATTGTCGTCTCTATTGACTCTGTTAGCTCATTGTGCTGGAGAAATTCTCAGGGGCAACATTAGTGGGGACAAAGTTAGCACCTTATATTTTTCGTTTCGAGACTTTCTAATGGCATTTTGCATATTGAGTTTCATTGAGTATTGAAACTGCTAAAGATAACATGTTCTGCAGGTATGAACCATTATTTGATTACTTCAAGGAGTTATCTGATACAGCTTTTAGAGTTGTTGCCGACAATTATGTTACTGATGATAGTGGTACTGGTGTTGTCCATTGTGCCCCTGCTTTTGGTGAAGATGATTTCCGTGTTTGCATTGATAATCA
>PYAF01005351.1:444494-462376 GCA_007407185.1 Glycine tomentella | reverse complement strand
TAGCTCTTCTTGCAAATGCTAAGTTACCTTTATTTTATTGGGAAGAAGCCTTTACCACCGCTATTTATCTTATAAACCGCCTACCTACACCTGTTCTTGACTTTAAATCTCCTTTTGAAATCATTCATCATAATAAACCAGATTATAGCTTTATGAAAGTATTTGGTTGTGCATGTTTTCCTTTACTGAGACCATATAACAAGCATAAACTAGATTTTCGATCCACCAAATGTATTTTTCTTAGTTATGCTGTTAATCATAAAGTCTATAAGTGTCTCTCTTCCACTGGCAAAATGATTATTTCTAGAGATGTTATATTTGATGAGTTACTCTTTCCCTATTCTGATTTATTCAACAATGCTTTTGTTACTTCTTCACCATCTTTTTCTCCTTCTATACCTCAAATCCCGACTATTTCTAAGGCTAAAGTCACTGCACAAATTCCTGCTTCTATTTTAAATGATTCATCAGGTACTTCTAATGGTATTTCAAGTGTGTCTGTTTCAGATTCTCTCACTACTCCAGCTTTGCCATCTATTTCTACCTCTCCTCCTCAATTAGAAGCAGTCACTACAGTTTCCAACCATCCTATGCAAACCCGCAGCAAGTATGGCATTTTTAAACCAAAGTCATATGCAGCCACCTCCAAGTCTATCACTCATGATTTAACAAACTCAGAACCTCTTAATATCTCTCAAGCCCTGCATTGTCCCCACTGGAAACAAGCAATGGTTGAAGAATATAACGCTCTCCTCAATAATCACACCTGGTCTCTTGTTTCACCTCCACCTCATATTCAACCTATAGACTGCAAGTGGGTTTTCAAAATTAAAAGACAACCTGATGGACAAATACACAGATATAAAGCTCGCCTAGTTGCCAAAGGATTTCAACAAAAAGAAGGTTTCGATTTTAATGAAGTTTTTAGCCCAGTTGTTAAACCATCTACTGTTCGACTCATTATCTCCATAGCTCTCATGAAAGGGTGGCCCATCCGCCAATTTGATTTCAACAATGCTTTTCTCAGTGGTGTTCTACAAGAAGATGTTTATATGCATCAACCACCTGGTTTTCACAGTGCCAATTCTCATCTTGTCTGCACGTTAAACATAGCAATTTATGGGCTCAAACAAGCTCCTTGTGCATGGTTTCATACACTCAATCAAACTCTTCAAAAATTTGGGTTTCAAAATACAAAATCTGATGCATCTTTATATACCCGATTTACTTCTTCCTCTACTATTTACCTTCTTGTTTATGTTGATGATATTCTTCTAACAGGCAATGACTCCTCTGCCATTTCCTTACTTATCTCTCAACTCAACAACCAGTTTTCTCTTAAAGATCTTGGTCATCTTCAGTATTTTCTTGGTTTGGAAGCTACATATGTTTCTCCCACAACTCTCCATTTAACACAAACAAAATATATTGTTGATCTTTTGGTTAAAGCGAATATGCACTCTACCTCACCCATGCCGACTCCAATGGTTACCAATCAGAAACTGTCTATTCATGGAGATACAGCTTTTTCTAATCCAACTTTATATCGGTCAATTGTTGGTGGCCTGCAATATGCAACAATCACACGTCCCAACCTCTCCTTTGCTGTAAATAAAATCAGTCAATTTATGCATCAACCTCTTGAAGTGCATTGGAAGGCTGTCAAAAGGATCTTAAGATATTTGGCAGGCACATTAACTCATGGCTTAGTTTTTCACAAATCCCAGGACTCTAGACTTATAGCTTTCTGTGTTCGGACTGGGGTTCTGACATTGATGATCGAAAATCTACAAGCGGCTTTTGTGTTTATTTTGGTTCCAACCTCATTTCCTGGACTAGCAAAAAGCAGCAAGTTGTTTCCTGATCTAGCACCGAGGCTGAGTTTCGAAGCCTAGCAGCAACAATGGCAGAAATTGCTTGGCTACAATCTCTTCTATCCGAACTTCAAATTTCCTGCACTACTCTTCCAACTGTCTTCTGTGATAATTCCAGTGCTGTGATGTTAGCTGCCAATCCTGTTATGCATCACAGAACTAAGCACTTTGAATTGGATCTTTATTTTGTTCGTGATCGTGTATTACATAAACAAGTTTTTGTTCAACATATCCCAGGCACTGAAAAGTTGCAGACATTCTTACCAAGTCTCTTTCTGCTTCAGCTTTTCATCGTTTTCGTTCCAAACTCAGAGTCCATTCCTCTTCGCTGAGTTTGCGGGGGGATGACAGTAGAATAGTTAAAAGTTAGTTATATCAGTTAGTTGTTAGTTGCCTTGTATATATATAGCTACGTCTCTTGTATATTCAAGTTAATCAATAATACTTTGCTTCTTTCTTTTCTTTCTGCTGTTATCTTTCATCTTTGTTAATCTTGGGCCTGATACCTTTCAAATACTATGTTTGATTGTAAAAAGAAAATAAGAGAAAAAATAGTCAAATTTAATAGACAAAAGAGAGAATGAGTGAATATTCATTTAAATTGAGAAAAAAAACAATAATTCATTTGTTTTGCTCATTTTTATTTTAAATTTCTTAGAAAATGAAAACCAGAGTTAAAGACATGTTTTGTTGAAATTCAAAAAATAATTTCAGTGGAAACGTTTTCCAGAAAAGATCAGAATTTAGAAATAAAACGAAAAATAGAAGTTCTCTTTTACTTCTTCGAGAATCTTTAAAAATGAAAACATAAAAACTGCAATGTTTATAATTAATTAAATATTTAAATATATTTTTAATTCTTTAAATTTTAGTTGGATTTTTTTTTTTTGTTTTCAAATTGAAAATTATTTTTTTAGTTTTTGAATTTCGTGAAATAATGGTTTGATTTTCTTGATGTTGATGACTTGTTAGAGACCAAGTTGACATGACTAACAACGTTAACTTATGTATGTTACGTGTAATTAAATAAGTGATGTGATTTTTTAAAATATTATTTTAATCCTTAAAAATAATTTTTTAGTTCTCTAAATTTAAAAATGATTTTTTTCTTAAATTTAAAAACATTTTTTTAATTTTTTAAATTTAAAAGTGATTTTTTTAATCATTTAATTTTAAAATAACTAATTTTAGTACTTAAAAGTTGACGTCGTATAAGGTAGTTAATAGTGTTTTTTTTTTTTAGTTTTAGAAATAGGATTTTATAACAGATTTTTTACAGTTTTATCACAGTTTTAAACTTCAAAAATTTAGATTGATAAATAATATTTTAAATGACAATTTTAAACTCCCAAAATCCAGTAAAACAAATAAAAATCATGTTTGCACATTCTTGTTAGAAGTCACCATACTTTAGTCTCAAAATAAAAATGCAAGCCAAAGTTCCGTTCATGGCAACGCGATGAGGAGTAGAGGATGGGCAAGAGTGATGAAGAGAGAGTGGGAAAGAGATAAAGTGAGCGAGAGAAAAGGAGATGGGATGGAACCACGCCATAGTAGCGATCTTAATGGCCACCCAGGCCTTGAGGTGAGAGGGGAAGAACGAGAAAGAGTGAGGGTGAAATTAGAGAAGTGAAAGAGGTAAACGAGGTGATGAATGTTGAATGGAGGCTACTGAGATATGAATATATAAGATGAAGAGACTCTAAGTAAAAGAGGAAAATTGTTTGAAGATCGAGAAATTAAATTGGGCATTTTGAAGAGAAAGTGAGTATTGTCATTTTTTTTAAAAAAAAAAAAAAAAAAAAAGAACCTCTACAAAACATATTTTAAAACAGTGTTCATTAATCTAAATTTTGAGAGTTTAAAAATTTCACAGATTGTATTTCTAAAATTACCAAAAAAAATACATTGTTAATGACATTAACAATTTTTCTTTAACAAAGTTAACTCTAAGGACTAAATTCAGTTATTTCCAATTTAGAAGAGTGAAAAAAATCACTTTTAAATTTGGAAGATCAGCAAGATATTTTAACCCAAAAAATTAAAAAGTCTCCAGCACATGTGACTTATGTTGACATGAATAACATTAGCCATGTCAGCAATACCTCTGATGGTGTTAGTGATGAAGGATAGAAATCAAAGTTTTGTGAAATAGAGATAAAAAAAATAATTTTAAATTTGGAAGAAAAAATAAAAAGTCAACCCAAATTCAAGGGATGGAAATATATTGAACCCTTAATTGAAAATTCATTTAAGATTTATCTCTCCTGCGAAAAGGCTCATAACAAGTTTGTTTTACGTATCTTTTTATCTTCCTGTGTAAAGTGATGCTGAATGGGCGCTAATCAAACATTTAATAAGTATTATTTTTAGAAGAGTTTATTTCTGACTAATTTTGACTTATGTTATAATATAAACTTTAATAAAGTGTTTGGGAGGGTTTATAAAAATAATTATATATGTCTTTTATTAATGCAATAATTATATATGTCTATAAATTTCTTTCAACTTATTGTAATAACCTTTAGAATAACTTAGAAAACAACTTATATAAAAATAATTTTTACCTTATTTAACAAAATCCTCGCATATATTATTGTTCCTTGATATACAAGTTAATAAACTGAAATGCTGTAAAATTCATACCGTAAAATACAAATAATATGATTATATATAGTCACAAAAAATACAGAATGTAAAAGATATATTTTTTAAAAATAAATTTTAAATTTATAGTATAAGAATTGAGATAAATTTAGTGTTATGTTTTACTTAAAATGAATTTGTTCCTCTCATGATATAATCTAGTAGTACTTCTTGTGTTAAAGGATCCTTATTGTTTCTCTTCCTTCTTTACTTTGTCTGAATGATGTTATCTGAAAAAGGAGTACATGTAAATGGTACTCCAATGTTCAAGTAAGGATTCGACTTAGAACAATAAATACAGATAATAAATGTACATTCAATGAATGGTGATTTTTACCTGGGGTCATATCCTTTTTATGCCAACCTTATTGAGTTTTGGACCTTAGGATTGTTTGCATTGATTACCATCTAGGTAATTCATCCTCTAAGTAGGATTAGGTGACCTAATCTCATGATTATTAGTAAATGCAATCATTGCCTTGTGCGGATTCGAATAGGTACTCGGCTACCTTGGCCTAATACCTATTTGGTATGTTGTTTTGGTCTCTTATGGGGCCGAATAGGTACTCGGTATCCTATCCGCTACACATGTCTCCGAAGCCCTTTTTGGTCTATGATGACCAAGAAGGATTTTATGTGGAATTGTCTGTTTTCGACGTCTAAATTCATCTGATAGGTATTCGGTTTTTGGATTGCTAGTTCCTGGCGACAGTTGTGTTTTCCTAGGAGGTCATGGTGCAACTGTAGATTGTGGTTTGACACCACGTCTCTCTTCAACTACCCATGTTGGCAATCGAAATGCCCCTTCATTCCAACTATTGATCTTTGTTAATCTGGCGGTGGAGATTCGTGATAGGTTTGGGCTTGTTGGAGGCCCATCTTCTATAAAGGCCACTGGAACGTCGTCAACCTTACATAGCTTCATCGAGGGAGACTGAAGGGGTTGACTTTTAGGTTCAGGGTTTGAACGAGGAGGTGTTGGAGATGTCCTCTAACACGTTCGTCTTGATTACGGTTTCTTCAGCTTCTACACCAAAAGAGGATTCGTCTTTCACCAAGAATGGGGAGTCTAGCGACTTCTCAACCTTCTTGAATCAATTTCTTGAGAGGGTGGCCAATAATATAGGAAAGGTTCTGAACGTGGGAGTTATCGACGATATTCTAAGGCCTCCTTCTCTAGAAGTCAAGAAGGCAGAGTTGGATTCCCCTGACCCTTCTATTGAAGTGGTACCATAGAAACATCGACGCGTGTTGACAAAGAAGAATGTATGCCCTTTGATTACCCTTCTGGACTACACATTGGTCGACAGGGAAGTAGTAACCTTCTTTTCTTGCTACAATGACCAGTCAGACATCATAAATCTTCTTAGTTGGCTTCCTATTAGTACTACCCCATAAGACAAACACTATCCAATTACACTTCAAACAGTTTTGTCCAAGCCCTTCCTCCACCTGAGTTTGTACTTATGAATAAAGAGTCGGAGAACAAGGATATTTTTTATATGTACAAATGCCTATTCCAAGGTCTGCGTGTGAGGGTGCTCTTTGTTGATTTCTCCATGGGTGTCCTCTGTATTTTCAATATGGCTCTATCTCAGTTACATCAAAACGGGTGGGTCGCCATACATGCATTCTAGGCCCTGTGTTTGTATACTTATGTTAAGGCCACCCCGAAACTGTTTCTTCATTATTTTTGTAGTTGGCCGCATAGGAAGGCGTGATGAATGTCTCCAATACGAATCCCATCTCGCCCCTCTTTTGTACGTTCACCTCTTTATACAAAAAAATTCAAGCCTGTCTACTTTATAGTAACAATAAGGCCGACTACTGGAAAAAACTTTCTCTTTGACTTAGAAAGGAAACCTTTGTTCCCTTTTTATTGGCAACAATGTCTTCGCCGGTATAACGAGTACCCCATGGAGTATCTAACTGATTAAGAACTCTGAGACCTTGCCTTCCTCGAATCTCTCCTTCGTTGTCTCCATGCCTAACCAGTAGTTTTACTTTTTTGGTCTCCGAATCTCATTTGAGATTTAGAGGGTTTGTTGTTTTTCCTTTACACATATGCTAGTTTTTTACTCAAACTTGCTAACTTACTATTTTTAACTTGCTTCAGGGATCATGGCCCAAGCTAGTGCCAACATGGCGGCATTTCACCTTACTCGAAAAACCGAGTTCCTCCTTTTGTTGACAATGTTGTCTTCGTGCCCCCTATTAACCGAACCATCGATATGAGGGACCCTTCGGAGGAAACTTGCTCTTACTACCAAGGAACCCAAGGGAAAGGACAAACACAAGAATAAGAAGCGGAGCCGTGATCATAAGAGTGGCTCAACGGAACCTTCTGGGCACAAAGATCATGGGCATAAATAGTCAAAAAGAATGAATCAACATATGTTGGAGTTCCCTTTGACCAACCCTTTTTTTTGTCCCTTTCGTCCTTGACGAATCAAGGATTCTTCATCAAGGAGTTTGATCCGAACCGTCTTGTCAATACGAGCCTATTTTGGATCATGGTCGTCACGTGATGAACAAGAATGATGATGCAGCCAATCGGGAAATTTTTTGGGCGTTCCAATCGAGGGTGATGACAATTGCTCAACACCTTCAAGGGTCCTCGAATACTGATAAGTTGAAGGCCAACTTGGAGAAGTCTGAAAGCTCCCTTGACTTGACTCTTCAATTTTGAAGGGATGCGTCTAAGATCTTGAGGCCGAGATGAAGGCATTGGAGAAATGTGCTCTTGATGCTGAGGCTTTGGACAAGTCTAATAAGGAAGAGGTGGTGAGATTGGAGTCTTCTTTGGCCACTGTAAAGAGGGAAATGGATGCTGCAAAGGAGGAGACGCCTTGGATTGAGCATAAAGCATATAATGACATTTACAAAGCTCACGAGTCCAACTTCAATCACTACCTCTAACAAGTACTATTCCATTACGAGGTCCTAGATGAATCCATTTTTGACATCAACAAAGATGTCTATAATGGAGACTTGATTTTAATTGATGATATTCCGGAAGAGGGGGCACCAAATGGTGGACAACAAGCCATTTTTAAAGTTCATGTCTGATAGTGTCATTTTTAGTATTTTTTTGGTGGTTTTAGCCTTTTAGTCACCGTTTTGCTTGTAATGCTTGGCTTTAGTCATTTCATATAAATGAAATTTTACATTTCACTTGTGTTTTTATTACCGCCTTGTTGCCATGGCAATTTAATTGGGATTGTATACTGTTTTGTTAATAATGAACCAATGATCAAACGGGGTGCTTGTAAAAAAATTATAGCAAACAATTCAAGGTTAACCGAAGAGGTTTAAAATAATCATAAGTTTATAGTTAGCCAAAAAGGGCATTTAGGGATCACTTTTAATTGGAAAAGATGTTAAGTTCAACCTTAGTCGAAGAGGATATTCGAGAGGGAATTATTAATTAGTGAATTGTTAAGTTCAACCTTACCCGAAGAGGGTATTCGGGAGGGAACTGCAAATTAGCGAATTCTTGAGTTCAACCTTAGTCGAAGAAGGTATTCGGGAGGGAACTGATAATTAGTATTATTAATTTTAACTTAGCCAAAAAAGGTATTTGGGAGGGAACTATTAATTAGAACTTCATCTTTGAGAATCACAGTATGCAAAAAAATATGATGAAAAGACGTATTCATTGATAGTGATGTGATACATGGTGCCTTGTTAAAACCTCCTTGACAAAAATCGTTTCACAATTTCATAAGGATAAAAAACCAAGGTAGGAAAAACCATACGCCACCCATTACAAAGCTTAATTGAAATAAAACTTCAAATGAGTAGAATTCCATGTCTGAGGAATGGCTTTCTTAGATAATTCTTCTACTTGTAGGCTCCGTTCTGTAGGCTATGCCAAACCCAGAAAGGTCTTTCCCAATTAGCGGCCAACTTTCCTTCTAATGAGTCTTTTTGGGTTTCACCTCGAGGTCTCCAAATGAGATCTTCTTCCTTGAACTACTTAAGTGTCAACATTGAGTTAAAACGTTAAGCCATACATTGTTTGCAAGACATCCTCTCATACTTGCTCTATGAGGTCTAAATTTACATGCAACACTTCATTATTCTCGGCCTCCATGAAGTTCTATCTTCTCAGTGATATTTTTGCCACTTCTACCGGGACCATAATGTTCGTCCCTATGCCAATGATAACGACTGTCGAATCGCTACAAAACAAATAAAACTAGGATAATTATGTAGCACATGAATGACCTACGTTGACTCAGAGATACAATTCAATTTCGTTTCTAACTTAATCCACTTATAAATAGCAGGGGAATTTTATCGAATGGTTTGCAGACAATGAACAAAAATTACAGAAACACAAAGAATAATTGTAGAAAAATGTAAAAACTACAAAATTAATGAAAGATGTTGTCAAACAGATTCTAGAATATCAATCCAATTCACCAAACCAAACAATTTGAATAATCATAGTTCTTCAGATAATGATCATATTGTGAACGTTCATCCAATATCATTAGAAGCAATTCAATCAAATTAACTCCTAAATTAATGGAAATCATAAATCAAATTGAAATATCATCCAAACAATTTATTATTAAAATTCAAAATTAGGAAATGAATCCATAACCTAATATGTTTTCAATCCTAAACACATTCATCATCATGAAAATCGAAAATGGGATTGAAGAAGAAGATGAATATTCACACAAAAATTGAAATACCAAACCAGAATTCAAATTCTCCTTGCTTGAACTAGATCCTTGGATTGATTGATTGTTTATCCTTCCATGATCATCATCAATGAAAGAGCCACAAAATTTGTGCAAGAAAAGAGAATAACAAAGATGAAAGGAAGAATAACAATAAAGAACAATGAAGAACAGTTGAGAAAAAAAGAGAGAAAAGTTTGATATAAAAATTTGCACAAGAATTCTCAAAAACTTGTTTGTACAAAATGGAGTAACTAACTAACTAACTAAATACACTAATATATAGTGACTAAACAGAAGAAAGGGATAGGCCTAGATTAGGCCCATCTAATCTAACTAATTAAGCTAATTACATAAATCAAAGTCCAAACTCGTTGCCCAAAGCTCAAGTGCAAAGGTTCTTACTTCCAAGCATAAAATGATCCTCAAACAGGCAACATTGGCCCAAGCTTATCTCTGACAAAATTGTAGCTATTTTCCTTAGCTTTCCAGGGACTACTCATATGCTCCATTTGAAGTTTTTTAGAATCCTCTAGGTCCTATACAAGGAAGATAAGTCAAGTAAGCACAAAATCTAAAAGTAAGCAACAAGTATCAATTAAGCCCAATTATTTGCCTAAGACCAAAACAGAGTTAAAGTGAGAAAATAAGAGTCCAAGAGAAGTCAAATAAGCCAAGAAGAATAGAAAAATACTAAACTAGAAACGCTTAATCAACCAACCGATAGGGTGTCCCTTGGTTTGCAGATTGGGGAGTGCACTGATATGTCCATAAAACTTCAAAGACCTCCTAAACCATCTTTCCTTGGCATTGTGTAGTCGTTTCTTTAGTTCCACCATAATTACTTTGTTAGCCGCTTTGACTTGGTCATTTGTTTGAGGGTGTTCTACGAATCTCACCTTGTGCTTGATGCTGAGCCCTGCCATAAAATTGTTCAGCTTTCGATCTATGAACTATAAACCCTTATTTGTTACAATGACGTATAGGATGCCGAAGTGAGTGATGATGTTCTTCCAAATGAACTTCTGCACATTCAAGATAGTAATTATTGTGAGGGGCTCGACCTCTACCCACTTGGTAAAGTAATCGAGGACTACCAAGAAAAACTTACTTTGTCCCCAAGCCTTAGGAAAAGGTCCTAAGACATCCATTCCCCAAATGGCGAATGGTCATGGGAAAGTGATGGGATGCAACTTTTCGACGGACCGATGGATCAGGTTTTCATGCTTATGACATTGAAGGCAGGTTGAACAGTAGTATCCTGCCCTTATCACATGTGTTCCCATTGACCTTCACCTCGAATGCATGCCACAAATGCTTTCATGAAATTCTCTGATGACATAGTCAACTTGTTCCTTGTTAAGGAATTTGAGCAATGGTGAGGAGACCTTTGCTGATATAGTTCACCAGCTATTATGACGTACATTGTAGCTTGAGTCCTCAATTTTTTGGCCTTCTCCCTGTCTGCAAAAAGTGTTTCTTTGAGAAAGTATTCAACAATTTTATTTTTGTAGTTTTTAGGTTCTTCTCCTTCAATTTGCAAGTATTCCTTGGCTGACACACTAGGAATAGGGAGAGTGCGTAGTATGAAAGTTTTCAACTTCCCAGGTCTAGGTGAGGTTGCCAACCTTACCAACTCATCAGCCTTGTCATTGATGTCTTGACAGATGTGCACCACTTAAACTTCATCAAATTCCTCTCTAAGCTTTTGGAATGTGTAATAATACTTCAATAGTTAAGGATCTTTTATTTTTAAAAAAAAACCTTGTTAGTTTGTTCCAATGCAATCTCGGAATCATTTCAACATTTGACTCTTTAGGCTCCTACCTCCCTAGCTAGTCTTAGGCCTGCTAACTATGCCTCATACTTAGTCTGGTTACAAGTGGCTTTAAATCTAAAACATAGAAACTATGACAAAGTGACATTGTTCAACCCTTCTAAGATGACCCCAACTCAACTTCCTTGCTGATTGGACGAGCAGTCCATATGTAGAGTCTGCCACACATCTTGGAACTGAGGTTGTGGTAGGTGAAATTCATTTACGAAATCTGCCAAGTTTTGGGCCTGAATGCTGCCTCTTAGTTCATAATGGATCTCGTACTCTGATAAATCAATGGACCATGCCATCATCCTCCCAGCCAACTCAGGCTTGTGAACCATTTTAGCTGTGGGGCAATCGATTCGGACGATAATTTTATGACTTTGGAAATACTGTCGAAGACGCCAAGCAACATTAGCCAATGCTAAGTCCACTTTCTCCATTACCTGATATTGAGTTTCTGGATCCTAACAAAGTATATTGGTCTCTGCTCATTGTTTTCTTCTTAGACAAGGACTACACTTATGGCTTCAGCGGAGATTGACAGGAATACTATGAGTCTCTTGTTAGTGTTAGGTTTTGAAATCATTGGAGGGATTGTAAGTGTAACCTTCAAATTCCAAAAGGTTTCTTTGTACCCATCATTCCATTCAAAGCTTTTTTTCTTTTTAAGAAGATTCATGATCGATTTAGCCCTTTGAGGGATCCTTAGCAAGAATCCAAATAAGGAGGCTATTCTACCAGCCAACCTTTGTTCTTCTTTCATGTTCTTAGGACTCCTCATCTCCAAAATGGCTTGACATTTATCAGGGTTTGCATGTATTCCTCTATGTGTCAGCATAAAGCCTAAGAACTTCCCTCCTTCTACCTTGAAGACACATTTCTTGGGGTTTAGCCTCATGTTGTGTTTCCAGAGTTATTCAAACACTTCCTCCAAATCCTTAATGTGCGCTGACAAGTCATCAGACTTGACAACCATGTCATCCACATATACCTCCAAATTTCTCCCTAGTTGCGCGCCGAATATCTTATCCATTAGTCATTGGTATATGGTTTTAGCATTTTTCAATCTAAATGGCATAAATTTGTAACAATAGTTTGCCAATTTGATGATAAAAGAGGTTTTTTATCTTCATTTGTCAAGTCGATGTGATTTGGTTGTAGCCTAAATATGCATTAGGGAAACTCAACATTTTGTGTCATGCTGCCCCATCTACCAAGTGGTCGATGTTGAGGAGGGAGTATGTATCCTTTGGGCAAGTTCGATTCAAGTCAATATAGTCTATGCACATTCTCCATTTACCATTTGGTTTCTTGACCATGACTACATTTGACAACCATGTGGTATAGTCTACCTCTCTAATGAATTGGGTTGCCACCAGTTTGGAGATCTCTTGCCGCACTACCTAACATCTTTCTTCCCCCATCTTTCTCTTCCTATGAGTTATGGGTTTGGCGTCTCGGCATATAGATAATCTATGGAAAAGGAAGGTCATATCTATCCTTAACATATCGATCACGAACCTTGCGTACTAGTCAGCATGTGCCCGGATAACTTGTTGTAAGTTGCTCTTATCTTCCTCTAAGAGTTGGTTGCCAAGTTGAGTAACTTATTCTTCTTTAATACCGACTTGAAAGGTACATGTTTCTTAAATTGGTTTAACCCTATTGTCATCATAGGTTATCGGGTCCATATCTATCTCCTCTGACCCTTCGACCCCTTCCACAATCTCCACATAGTGCATAACTCGATATGGCTCATCTTTTATTAAGAGGTCAAACTTAAGACTTGTATATAGCATTCTCTAGATGTTCTTTGGTTGACATGGACCATTATGATGGATTTGATATCGGGGAGAACTTCATAGCCAAGTGACTAGTGGACACTATAGCATCTAAAGCATTTAAAGACGGATGACCAGGAAGTATGTTGTAGGTGGTGTGGATATCCATAATCATATATCAAAGTTTCAGACTTTTCTGTTGTGGTCCCTCATGGATGAACTTAATGTATATCCATATGCATCTCATGGCCCACTTTGTCTCCAGCAAAGTTGAACAATGGGTCATCATGGGGAAGGAGCTTTGAGTCCAACTGCTTGAAAGTGTTTCGAAATAAGATATCGGTCAAACTTCCTTGGTCAATAAATGTCTTTCTCACTATATAGTTGGTGATTTCTACACTTGTTACAATCGAATCATCCTAAACTGGGGTCTATTGCTATGAAATCAACCGAAGTAAAGGTAATAAGCGACATGTTTGGAGCTTTGTATGGGGAAACCATGTTTACTAATCAGACCTGTCGTAGATGTTTTTTTAAGGATGTGGTCGTTGCTCTTCCGACAAATCCTCCTACAATGGTGTTAATGATGTTGGATATTTGTTGAACCCTTTATGCATAAAAAGATTTACAAAATTTTGATGATAACAAACAATGAATGCCACATTATTAGATTTATTGCACTGATGATAATTATTTGATATTTTGAAGTTACTGATATTTTGGATTTGATATTTTGAAGTTATTGATATTTTGGATTTATGAAGATCAACATAATTGATAAGATTATTTGAAGAATCTTGAAGATTGATATCATTCAAGATGACATGGAATTAAGAAGATTTGTTTATATTTATTTTTTAGATTTTATGTAAGGAGATTAGAAGATTGATCTTGCCAAGATATTTATCTTTAAGATTGCATTCAAAGATAGGATATAATATTTTTAATATTGCATTCAAAAATAGGATAGAAGATTTTTAAGATTACATTGTATAATATAATAAAATATTTTTAAGATTACATTGCATAATATAATAGAATATTTTTAAGATTGCAATGTATATAAGATAAAATATCTTTAAGATAAGATAAAATATATTTTAGGATTTCATTGGATAATATCATATCTTTAAATTAGTATAAATAGAAACATACTCTTGTGTTTACCGTATGCATTCCATTCCACATAATATTAGAGCTTTAAAGAGTTTATGTTTGCATCATTGAGAGAGTTGTTGTGAGATCATATAGAAGCGCTTAGCAAGTCTGATTCTTCAACTCTCCATCAGGATTTAAAGGTACCTATTTGCTTAAGGAATATAAGCGTAAAGGTAACAATTTTATTGTATTCTTCTTCTTGACTTTGGAAGAGGTTGCAACTGGGAAACTAGGATACCGGTTCTGTCTCTGTTCTTGGTGAATTGAGACGTGCGACTTTTGGCTGGGAAGCTAGGATACCAGTCTGGCTGGGAAACAAAGATATCAGTCTGTCTCTATTCTTGGTGAATTGAGACTAGAGCTTTTTGCTGGGAAACAAGGATACCAGTTGGAATAATTGTTGTGTAAGGGTAGACTAGGAAACTAGGATACTAGGAACTCTTGTACACAAAATTATCATAGTGGAGTTGTCTATTGGATTGATTATTCAATTTGGACGTTGTGATTTTTTACCCAATTGGATTTTCCACGTTAAAATTGATTGTGTCTCCTTTATCTCTTATCTCTATATTATTGTTTTGAGTTTGATTTTAAATTGTGAATTATTTTATAAAACTCAATTCACCCCCCTCTTGATTTCATCTGGGACCAACAAATGATACCTCTCGAATGATCAATGGATTTTTCCTCCCTTTCTCTAGACCAATTTTGACTTCTATGTCTCTCAGTCTGAGAGTGGTGATTGCAATCCCTCTTTCTTCCTCTGTCCTAATCTTGTCTATAGTTGTGAGACTGGTAAGATTGAGGCTTGTGGATAAAATGCTTTAGGTATCCCAGCTTGATGAGGTCCTCTACCTTGTGCTTCAAGACACTGCACTCTTTGGTTAACTATCCTTGATTACGGTGATACCAATAACGTTTGGAGAAATCAGCCTTGGGTAGAGTGTTGACTCTTTTTGGCATAGCTAGGATTTCGATGGCTAAGCCTTGATCCAGGATGTGAGATCTGCCTTCACTGAGGAGGGTGTAATAAGGTTCTCGGGGTGGTCGATCCCTTCATCCCTTATCCCTAGTCTTGCTAAAGTTAGGCTTGTCAGCTTTCTTCTTGGTTGACATAGCCTTGACTCGAACTTGGTTCCTATACTCGACTAGTTCTTCCATCTGAATGTACTTGGTTTCTATTAGATGTAATTCATCCATGTTAGAAGTGGACTTTTTGCATAAGTTTTTCACAAAGGTACCCGACCTAAGTGTTATTACCAAGTGGTGAATAATGAAAACTGAATCTAGGTTTCATATATTCAAAACTATCATTTTGAAACGTTCCATGAAAGTTTTGAGAGGTTCTTTCTTCTCTTGTCATATGTTGACCAAAGCCACTGATTTTAGGTGATGAAGAGGTTGGTTGCAAATTGCCTTTCGAATCAAGCTACCCATGTATCAAATGAGTCTACGATGTTAAGGGTAGACGAGTGAACTAGTGAAGGGCCTACCTCTTCAAAGATATGGGGAACACCCGACATAGGACAACCTCATTACTAGTGTACAAGCTGACTTGAGTGATGTAAATGTCAAGGTGTTTATCCGAGTCATTGGTACCATCGTACTTCTGAATAGTCAAGTTCTTCCACTTGGAAGAGAGGTTAGCCTCCATGATGTCGGGAACAAAGGGATTCTTGAACTGCTGTAGCTACTTCCCCAACGTGTTTACGGACTGGGGGTGTGTCCTACCAAACACTGACATTGGTGGCCTTTGGCATCTTAAAGGTCATTGACTCTGCCTTCTCTCCAACGAGTGTTTCATTTTCAAGCCTCTAGGACTGGTTACCCTCTGGCATAGGTGTGTATCCTGTCAAACACTGACATTGGTGACCTTTTACATCTTAAAGGTTGTTGACTCTGCCTTCGCTCCAACACGTGTTTTATTTTCAAGTCACTAGGACTGGTTACCCTCTTTGTAGTTATGCATTCTTTTGTCGTAGGACCATGACCTCTTTGGCGTGGTGCCAACGCATATCTGACACTTGCGCCTGTAGCCTCCTCACCATTAAGGATAAGTCGATTAAGTCCTTATGTGCGCTTATTCATGTAGTTGATTCCTAGGTTATTATGTTTTTGTTGTGTTCGTTCTAGTTCGTGTAATGGACATAATTTTTAGGGTTGAGAACTATATTACACGGTCCCATGGTGGACACCAAAATATTCCTGTCATGATATGATCAAACACTACTCCTTGTGGCAAAGGGTTCTTGTTGTTCATTTTCCTTCTTGACTTTGTCTAAAGGGTGTGATCCAAAAGGGAGGTACTTGCAAAAGGTACTCCAACACTCAAGTAAGGGTTCGATCTAGAGCAATAAATACGAATAATAAATGTGCATTCGATGAACAATGATTTTTACTTGGGGGTCCTACCCTTTTTATACATATCTTATTAGGCCGTAGACCTTGGGCTTGGGTGCACTGATTAGCATCTAGGTAATTCGTCCTTGAAGTAGGACTAAGTGGCCTAATCTCGTGATTGTTAGTAAATGTGGTCATTGTCTCTTACAGGTTCGAATAGGTTCTCGACTACCTTGGCCAAATACCTATCAAGTTTGTTGCTTTGGTCTTTTTGGGGTTGAATAGGTACTCAATGTCCTATCTGATATATACATGAAAATAAAATGGATATTAATAAAGAATGGATCAAGTGTGGTAGGTTCTATAGTTTAACCATTTTATGAACCAATAATGTTGCTACTTTACCGAATACCACATCATTTTATTTTAAAGGATATGCACTCGTCATATACTCACAAATTATTATGTATGATCATTTTATTAACTTTTACAATCATTATATTAAAAGTCAGATTGACGATAATATCTAATTAGTTGACAGAGTAAGAGTTTTTACATCAACTCTACATAACCATTAAACTTTTATTATTAAACATATATAAGTTCGTTATGTAATTAAAAAGGAAACAAAGTTAAGCTATTTTCATAAATTATCTAAAATAGTTTATTAAAATAAGCTAAAAAATAATTTAAAAATATATTATATATTATTTCCTTTAATGAATTCACTCAAACACATATCAATTGTTATAAGCTAAGTAAAGTACAAAAAAATTCTTCCAAATGCATTAGCCTTGCATCATATGTGTTTGTGTTAAACAAATTATATATAAACAAAATGTTTTGAACCATTTGTGATCTCCACCACCCCCCTAATTGCATTCCAAACAGATTCTTATATTGCATTTTCAAATAGAGAAATCTCAATGATACTTAATTTAATACTCTTTTTCTAACACTCTTTTTATGATTAACTAAAATTTATTAAAAATTACTAACTTCTAGTTATTCTTCTTATCCAATCTCATTTCTTTCTTCTCATGAAAAGTAAATGATGAAAAAAATTAGAAGTGTTCATCGGTTCAGATCAATCCAACAAACTTGACAATCCAAATTAATTGGTCCAATTTTTTTTTCCTGTTCAGATTGAACCTGAACTAAACTAATTGAAATCCATGTTGATTGATTTGGGTATCAACTTCATACTTTCCAAACCTAAAACAAACCAACTACACACCTTTTATCATTATTTTTTTTATTAATTTTTAATGCTTAACTTACTATTGTGTTTTTTTTGAATATTTTCATTTTGTTTTACTTCAGTTGATCTTCATAATCAAGATTTATGTTAGATAATTTAGTTTATGTCCTTTCTGTTATTATATATAGATGAAGTTTATGATTTAATCAATTAATTATGTGATATTTCTTTTTTAATTTATGCTATTATATATATATATATATATATATATATATATAAAAGTAAATTTCACTTGAAGAAATGTGATTTATTGATTAAAGATTCAATTTTATAATAGCTGTTAGAACATTTGTTTTGTTTTGTAAC
>PYAF01005351.1:396408-438884 GCA_007407185.1 Glycine tomentella | reverse complement strand
CCAATGAACAGCGTTTGTAGCAACAAAAATGGCACCAAAATGAAGTGAATAAAGGGAGAAAAGAAGAAAGCTGCAACGTAACTGTACATGCCATAAATATAAGAGGAATATAAGAGGAAAGCTGCCAGGGGTATTTTTGGGTTTTCAAAACTATAATGGTGTAGAAGAAATTGAGAATGGTGTAGGAAGCTGGTGCCTTCCTTTTATTCCATTGCTTTATTTTATGAATCCTGCTTTCTACACCAGAACTTTTTCTAATACACCCTGTATATTTTTTTTTATTTTCAACTTTACACCAACTCTTTTTCTATTACACCCAGTATATTTTTTTTTAATTTTCAACTTTACCTTCATACGAATTGTCAATCCATAAGAATCATATGGATTACCAATCTATATGACTCATATGAATCAACAATCCGTATAAGTCATATGGATTGACAATTTATATGACTCTTACGGATTGTCGTATGACTTATACGAATTGTCAATCCATATAACTTATACGAATTGCCGATCCATATGAGTCATATGGATTGACAATCCATACGACTCTTACGAATTGAAAATCCGTAAGAAATTGAATGATGTATATCTGTATGAAGCTTATAGATTATGAAAAGGATAAAATTGGTATTATATTATGTATGCTGGGTGTATTGAAAAATTGGTTGGTTTAGAAAGTTAATCCCTTCCTTTACTTGCTCCCTCTCAGTTCTCACGCAGAGTACTGCACTGAACGAACCGTAGGTAGGTTCTGTTCTGACATTTAACTCACATCTTCTTCTTTTAAATCTTGCGGATAAAAGCAGCGTTGTAATTTGCGTTTCTCTGCTTTGTGCTTTTCAGATACGTCGCATTTGGTTGTCAAGTTGTTCCTTTTCAGCCATGGTGGAGAACAATCTCTTCGAGGATATCTTTAGGGTCGAAAAATTAAACCCCGATGACAAAAAAATATTCGATAAAGGTATTAATTATAATTATTATCATTATTATTATTTGCAAGTTTGTTGTTTTTTCATGACTTCAATTATATCCATTTATTGTTTTGTTTTGTTTAACTTTCCATGCTTTATTGTTCTATCATGGGGTTATAAGCTTGGGTTAGTGGTGAAGAAAATGGTGAAGAGAAAAGAGAGGGTGGAGAGGTAGTGAGTTCGAATTCCCCCACCAACAAAAACTAACCACTAACGTACGTTTGCCGATAAAAAAATATATCATAGTTAAGAGTTAAATGTCTAGGGTTTTGCCATTTGTGCTGTCTATATATTACCACCTTTCAATTATTGTTTTTTGTTTCTCTCTTTCTAGAGTGTTTTTCTCACTGTAGAAAGGAATCTCATTTTTCTTTCTGGTAGTGTTTGTTAATGGGATTTCAAAATTACAAGGAATTTGAAATGCATGACACTGTTGATCAATCAGAAATCATAGTAGCTATAACTTTAAAGCTAGTTAGTATAGAAGTCAAAACAAATTTATGAGAATGACAGTATAAATACTCTCATTGCATAGACTAGTTTCTCTTTAATTATTTTCAATTAAATTCTTTTCATTTTTAAAATATTTTGTTTGAATAAAGTAAATTAAGTATCTTGTGTTTAAAATTCTTTGTTTAGTACTTGATATTTTTATTTCAATATAATTTACAACTACGAAAATATAGTTGAAAAGAAAAGGAAGAAGCAAATATTGATAGCTTCTATGATACATAGTGGTGTAAATTGAGAGAAGGGAGAAAGAGAAAGAGAGAATGCATCAAAGCTTCAGAATGAGAGTGTTCAGTGAGAACCGGAAAAAGATAAAGAATTTCCAAATTCTTTCATTTTGGTCGAAAAAGAATCCCCTATAAAATTTTGATCATTTTAACAAATTCTTTAGATTTGATGTCCAAACAAGTTATTTGATGTATGGTATTTTAAATTCACTTAAAAATTGAATTTCCTTTCTTAAAATTCCCCATCCAAACTCACCATTAAAATTTGTCTGCTTTTATTTACATTCCATGTTGTGGTGACATGATTATTTGGTCTTACAAGAGACATTTTTACTTTTGTTTGTGTATTTCATTCTAATGCTTCGATATTGTGCATCTCAAGTCACTCGCATTGAAGCAAGAAGTGAAAAGTTTGACATGTTTATGCACCTGGACATTAATTCCGAGATATATCCATTAAAGGTGGGTCAGAAGTTTGCTCTTGTGCTTGTTTCAACACTTAATCCTGATGGAACACCAGACACTGGATATTATACCCAGGTAATTAATTTATTATCTTTTGCAAGGAACCTTTTTTTACTGTGAAGGATTGTTGTTATGATTGTCAAGTGAGCCATGGTAGAAAAAATTAGTTACTGTTCTAGAATGTGCATTTAATGGTGTGTGGCTGTGCTTATCCTCGTCAAAGCCTCAGGTGTTTGCCAATCTTTGTTTGTTTAGTTTACTATTGTGTTAAGCTTTTTCTGTGACTGGGAGCTTTTGTCCTTCATCATCAGCTTGGAATTCAAATCAGAACTTGGGTTAATGGTGAGCATTAGACATGGTTGATGTGACAAGCCTCAAGAGTGGTTTGTTTTCTGCCAATTTTTTTTCTGGGTAGGTGTGATGCAATTCATTTGTGGACCAGTGGTTATTTGCTGTGAAGTTAAAATGCTTGGATCTTGATGATCTGATGACACTATAGCTTAATTTAATGCAGTTAGAAGCAAGTTTTCACTACTGTTGTTTAATACAGTTTGCTCTTTCTATATTTTTTATTTAGTGCCTTTTTATTGTGCTCTGGAATATTCAGTATCTATCATTGTATTTACTATTTAACCATGTGGCCACTCTGTGTTACTAAAACAAGTTTCAAGTATGTATGACTCTAAAATACTCCAACATATCAATGTTGTACCTTTATGTGACTCCGGAATGTGTGCAATACACCTAGATACGTATATCGAGGGCCAGAATATCTTAAATTTTTTAGTTTCTTTTTCAATTTTTTTCGAGTGATACATTTGAGGGTTGTCAGAGGGCTTAATTACAAATAATCAATGTTTTTCATGGAGGTTAACCAGAAGAGTGACCCTCTTTGGGCTGGATTCATATCTCTTTCACCCATCATTTTCTCTTCTAATCACTCTCGAGCTATAAAATTGCTTACTATTTAGTATAGCTTTAAAAAACAGAGGAAACGATAGTGTTGTCTTCTGTGAACATTGGGTTCTTGATGGACCCTGGGTTTGCGGATGTCATGACAGAAGAGAAATGATAGGTTTATAAAAGTGGGTTCAATGACATCAGAACTTAATGCTATGGCTGAGCGTTGATTGATTAACAGAAAACAAACAACCAATTTGAGAAGGCAGATAGCGATGAGTGTTTGATCAGTTTGTGTGATTGATTTATTTCTCTACCTAGGTCCTAGAATCATAAAATTGTACAAAGTCTGTGTTGAATCACGAGTTTGATGACAATATGCCATAATGCTGTTCACAAACTTTGTGGATATTGGTGTGATCTATAAATAACCCAATATATAACTAATAGTTCCCTTCGTCTTTCATCATTTTCTTTTTATGGTTTCTATTTCTGTTTGTTCCTTTCATTTTCCCCTATTGCTTGTCAAATCAATTAGTGCATTAATTTGGCTTACAGAAGTATGCTATATATTTCTTTTTTTCCAGATCAGTCGACAATCACTGGCCAACAATTTTGAATATGTCATGTATGGGAAGCTCTACAGGATAACAGAGGGTTCAGGGCATGAAAAAGCGTATGTCTATTTCCAGAATTCCAGTTTTGAGTTTCATATTCATATGTAATAATTTACTAAATAACTAAATTAATGTTTGTAACTTAATTCTATATAGCCTGCATGTGTTGCTGATTAGCCATTTGGAAGCTAGTCACTTGGATCAATGGATTCTTCCTTCGGAAGTGAATTGTTTTTAATTGATCGTTAGCCTGAACTGAATAAGTGAATTGCGTATATGTAGTTTGTATAATGCCGATTGACTCATTTTGTTTCTAAGTAAACCTTGGTCACTAAATAAAAATGAAAGTTATCTTGACATTGTTTAGTTCTATTGTGCCAATCAGTTAGAAATTATCTTGAGATTATGAGATAACAAGTTCTGAGATTATGTAGTGGATTTTATTCCTAGTAGCAGCTCCCTAGTTAGAGATTAATGTGATCATTACATTAATGTTGTGTATTTTTTTTTAATTCTTTTTAATAGTCATAATGTTTATTGGCTTTGAATTGTAGGGAGATGAATATTTCATTTGGTGGGCTTCTGATGATGCTGAAGGGAGATACCTCTCATTGCAACAAGTTTGAGCTTGATCAGAGGTTGTATCTTCTGATAAGGAAAGTCTGAAAATTGTGTGTAAAAAAAAAAAAAAAAAAAATGAAGATATGAAGCCTTGTTGCAGCAAAAAGACAGCAGCTATCTTTATCTTTCATGTTTGAGTACTTTAAGCTGTCGATTTTCTTACTAATGCGGGGGTCTTCAGTAGGACCTGATGTTTCAAAACCAAATATTTGGTGATTTGATCAAAGACTGGTTTCCTCACATCTTTTTCTTTCCCCTCCCTTATATTTATTTTTCACTCCCTCTCTATTTACTCATCTCTCTCTCTCTCTCTCTCTCTCACACCTATTTCGCGTCCCTCCATGGGGTGTGAAATTATTATTGCTTGATTATACTCATTCCCCTAGTGTGTATCTTTACTATTGTTTGGATAATGTATTCTTTACATTACTTACGTAAATTACAATAAGAAAAGCCCATATATCAAACCATGACTTGCGAATATATGCCTTGTTCAGAATCACTAATTAAGCTTAATAAGTCCTCACTGACTAACCTTAACAGATTTTTGTTTTTGGAAGGCAAAAGACATAACAAATTGCAGCAAAAACCAATAGAACTCAACACCCTATAATGTAACCTTAATAGAATTAATATCAGTATGAGAACACATGCAGTCAGTGGCTCGGAACAGTGCTATCTGGATCTGGCTATGACCCAATTCAGTCCAGTCAGAAATAAGAAAGTATTGCTATATAAAAATTATATAAAAGGAGATTTATTTCTCACTGATATCAAAGGGTTGTTTTTTAAAATATTGAAGGGTAAAATTTTAGATATCTCGTTATTTTGTGAATATTTAAAAACTAATAAAAAATTGTCAATATATTTTGTTATATAAATTAATAAAAGAATTTGATCGTTATCTGTAAATTAAGTGTTAAAAGGTAACCAATTTAGTATTTTTTAGGAATAGTTGATCTTTTGAACTTTGACAAAATCATCTGGTTCTTCTAGTTTAGTGTGGGTCATTTTTATTCAAACAGTATTTTAAGGATTGTTTAGAATGATTGAAAAATCGATTGATAGTACACAATCTGAAACACGTGTTATTATCCTGTCATGTCATATTAACAATATAGTTAATACTTTTTGTTATGTTAACATTTAAGTATTACTCTCTTCTTTCAAGAGTGACTACCATTTATTTTATGAATTCTTCTTAACATTCATTTTTTTTTTGCCACAGTTTACCAAAAAAAAAAAGACATCGACTTTGTATTTGGTAAATTCTACTAACGATTGCTTTGTGAAGTTGCAAAATTTTTAAGGTTTTCAAAAGTCACTAGAACAGTCCCGTGTGCAAAGCACGCTTAGTACACTGTGAACAATCCCATGAAGAGAGAAAATAAAGGAAATAGGGTGAAGAAATGCAAAAGTAAAAGAGTGAAGTGAAAGAAAAAAATAAAACCTACAACACGTGACGACCTGAACAGTTTTTATAATACTATTTATAACATATGTATAATAGATTAATAGGTTAACTAAATAGTAAACCATCTTTGTAATTTTTAAAAATTGGGGCATGATCTATCCAGTATGAATATGTGGCCTTTCAAAGAAACATTTTATGATTAATTAATCAACAATGTTGTTCCTAGTTAGAAGTGGCTTTTTCTTCAACACTAACTTAAGTCATGTTATTTGTTCCATGTATATATCCTTAGTCATTTTTTTCTTTGTTACATATATATCCTTAGTCATGCTATTTATTCCATGTACACACTTAGACTCACTCTCAAGTCATGTTGGTAATCACATATCCAATATAAATTTTGATTGTAAGTTTTCAAACAATGCTACCTGTCAAAATCAATTTTCTAAAATACATTATCAAAACAAAATCACATTACTAAAAATTCCCGTTTACTTGAAATCAATTTTATAAACTTACGTTGATTCAAAATCAATTTGTATAATCAATTCTACAAATGCATATCCAACATGCACAAAAATATCCGGTGGTTGGTACACAAGCTCATCTCTAAAATCTTCAGAAAATTTGCACGGTGAAAGGAGGGGGAGGACCAGAAGAGATATTAATGAATAGAGTTAAAACTTGACAAATAAGAAAAATCAACATAATTCTACATCTACAACATGCTTAGTTAACCTTCTGTTACTGAGGAAAGTAAATATTGTATTACCCTTGCTTCTCATCCTTTGTTTAAGACCTTCTGTTCCTCAAATTTTTCTGTGCACTACCCTTGCTTTCCATTTTCCTTATGTTCACTATCCACTTTATTGACAGCATTCCCTGCACAAGTCTTTTCCAAGATGGCACTCACTTCAGCTTTATCCAATGAATTCAAAGTTTGTGTGTGCTGCTCCTTGTCTTTTGTTTTGGTTCTATTGTCTTCACCATCTTCATTCTCGGCAACAGTTTCTGCACTAGTTTTCTCTTTGGCACTCACTTCAAGAGGCCCTAGCTTAACTTCAAGGTCCTTGACAATATTTTTATAAGATCTCACATCCCGAGCCTCTGCTAATTTGCTTCTTGATGACGCCTAACATATGAAAATAAAAGTTTGAATATTGATTATACCAAGAAAATTTATGTATCTCTTCCTAGATAGTAAGCGAAAATAAATGGCTAATAATTATATATGTTAACAATTTCTTGGCCCATCAAAGGTTGATCTATTGCCAAAATGTAGACCTATTCACTTTAGGATAAAAAACCAAATTCATTCCCTCAAACACTTGTTAATGAGACTTGTTTACTTAAGAATTTATTGACCATAAACTGAAATACAGAAGGGAAATCCACCAGAAATTGGGAACTTGATTGAATTAGATGTCGAAAGCAATGAACTGTGATGCAGCAGACTTCTTACTATAAAGTTCACAAATAACTAAAATGTAACATAATACTCACATAATGAAGCATATAAATAGCCACAGCCCAAATGTTCAATGCTAGAGTTTCATTCATGTTTTAAAACTAGTATTGACAAAATTATCAAATGATTATTATTATACACCTGTTTTTTTCTCATTGGGTCTACACTTCCTGTCCATTGTATATACTTCAGAACACATACCATACCAGTCAACCAAGCAACAGATTTTGATTCATTATAGCTCATGATTAGCTTTAAAAATGAAGTAGTCTAAATTTCAATTACACTCAAGATCATCAGAAATTAAACAAAATAAACACGATAACATTGGAGGCCAAAAGAGCCAATTGGACTTTAGTATGTTAGCAGAGCTACTGAACCAAAAAACATTGGAGGGTAGGTTAAAGTTATTAGAGTAATTTTTTAGTTTGTAGCTACTAAACAAAAAACATCCAATGTACTTACGATTTATGTTGACTAACCTGTACAATTTGCTCCACACGTCGTTTTAGATCTTCGCCTGATGCTTCCTGGTGGATGCCTTTAAGCATGAGCAACAAGTGAGACTCGATGTCATCTGAACAATGTTTTCTAATCATACTTTGTGCAATAGCAGATCTACAACCCACTGCATAGAAAGGGCAATTCACAAGCTTCATTGGGCAAACAGTTATGCAGTGCCTATCCATTTCGCGTCTCAAAATGCTATCTGTGCACTTCTGTTCACATGGAACTATCTTGAAATCACAAGCTGAATCATGCTCCTTCAAATGACCAGCACTGAATCTGGCGTTGCACCCTTCATTTTGGCAGATCACAGGCCTGAAGTTGCAACCATCGTCAGCATGGTTGGCAAGATCTTGTGCCGATTTAAAACTCATGCTGCAATGAAACGAGCTTTTCAAGTCAACATTCTTGATCAAAGTTTTTGCAAGTGTTTCTCTTCTATCCAGCGGCCAAAAACCATTCATTTCCATCTCCTGAACAAAATCGTCTATTTTGTCCTCTCTCTTATCACTCAGCAGCCACCCCGAAACCTGGCTCAACAAATTCCTCTTTGAACTTACAAACTCGTCAACAAAATAGCAAATGATATCAAAAGGGTGTTCCAACACTCCGCCATCAGGACCACCCTCTAAGATAACAGACTCAGCAACAAATGATTCGCTCTTTTGGGTGACAAATTCTATCATTTCCTTTCTCAGATCAATAGCCACTGAACCAGGGGTCTTGAAGGGACCTCCTGTGGTGTTATCAACACAGGCACAGGCTAGTCCTGGCAGGAACATTTGAGCCAGCTTGTGAACTATTTCTGTATCACAAAAATCACAATGGAACACAGGACCTTCGTTTTTCTCAGGTTCAATCTTCTTAGGCTCGAGGTCCACATCAGTTGTAGGAAGCTCCATGCTTGGTAAAACCTACACGAAAGTTTCAGAAAGAAAACATCATCATACACTCTTTCAAATTCTATTTTGCTATCCATAGTGGTCATACCTGGCTCGAACAAGATTAGCTCTAGTAGAGGATATCTATGATCTATACATCAACATCAACAGCACCTTTAACCCAAGTTAATTGGGGTCGTGGTAGATGAACCCAATGATAGATCGGAAATAAGACAAAGAAAGAGAAAAAGAGAGAAAGAAAAAAGTAGAAATAAGACAAAAGAGAGAAAAAATAAACTAAAATAAAAGAGGAGTAACAGGAAGAGGGAAAAAATGAAGAGGAAGAGAACAAAAACAAGGGAACGACTGGAATATAGAACTACTAATATGTTTAAGCCTACACCAAGCTTATAATTTTTTTCTACTCCGTCCTAAGACATACCGTCCGTCAATCTATATCTCACTGCATAAAATCTTGTTAAACTACCTTTTCCCAGGTAAGTTTCGGTCGACCTCTACCTCTCTTTGTATCGAGCTCTTGGTAACACACTTTTGTTCTTACGGGAGCATCCAGTGGCCATCTCATAACGTGTCCAAACCACCTTAATCTATGTTCCCTCATCTTTTCACATATCGGTACCACTAATACCTTTCGTTGAATATCCTCATTTCTTATCTTATCCATCTGCGTATAACCACACATCCACCTTAACATCCTCATTTCTGCTACCCTTATTTTATGCTCATGTTGCCTATGTGCTGGCCAGCATTCCGCTCCATATAACATTGCCGATCTTACAGCTGTTCTATAGAATTTTCCTTTTAGCTTAAGAAAAATTTTGCACTCACACAATGTCTATACAAAAAAAAAAAAAAAAAAAAAAAATCTTTCGAATCCGTACCTAAAACAAACAAACAATCAAAACAAAAAAACACTTCAAATTTCTAAAATTCTTTGTTTTATTACTCCTTTCACCGAGTAATTTCTAGCTCTCCTATAATACCATAATTTTCAGCATCTATTGCACAATATTGACTATATATCATTGCACTTCAGGTTTTCAGAAAATCATCATCATTCATTTAGAATACAGAGAGAGAGAGAGAGAGAGAGAGGAAATCATTAACAGTAACAACACATTTGCGCCTAAAACAGTTGATTTTAAGATACCAACAAATCAAATGTTCAAAATCTGCTTTTTCACCTCTTCTGATTAATTTTCAAGAAACCCAACACTTAATTTCCAAATATCCGTCCCTCTCGAAAAGCATACAATGTTCAACAATTAAAACCTATTTTAGTGTATGAAACCGTGTAATTAATGACAAATATGAGGGAAAAAGAAAGAAAAAAAAAAAAACATACCGACGTAAGTTGTGGTTATGAGATCTAAAGGATCTTAGATTCCAACATCAGAGTGTAATTGAAGTACGTGATTGATTGATTGAGATTAATGGCGTAGCTAATTTTGGGTTGGGGGAATCTAAAAGGTGGATGCTCTTCTACTGAGTTACAAGGAATATGCCAAATCTGATGAGTAATTTGTCTATCAAATGTGGTTCCATAGAATTTAGGAAGGATATATATTTTTGTGTTTGGGGGGGGGGGGGGGGTCTTTTGCTTGCTCTTTCTATTATGAAATGATTCATCTGGGGGAATAATATTTTAAAAAAAAAAATAATTAATTAACATAAATTTAATATTTATTTATTTTACTAATTTTTATAAGCATTATAATTTTTTTCTATTTTTTAAAATTTTTCTATATATTTTTTTGAATTTTTTCTTCTGAAATTTGGATGGGAGGTTTTAGAAATATAAGTATTTGTTAATTTGATAATTTTTAAAATGAAATAATAAATTAGTATAGATTTAGTATCCTGATTTTTGTTTCTTTTTGTAAACATTATTATTGTTGGAACCAAGGAGGCCTAATGTCTATGAATCTTTAAAATTTTGATGATTACATAACTAAATATTATATAAATTTATTGACAAAATTACAAAGAGTGTAGAAGCACTCAATTATAAAAATTTGGGATAGCCTGAAGTTTAAGACAAAAGTATCACATGAAAGATCATCTAAAGCATTGTTTCATGAAAGTTTGTATATAACTCGATTGAAATCAAATTTTAGACAATTCTGAAGATAGTCATAGTACAATGCTTCAGCTATTTAAAGTAGCAAGACGTGCAAAAGAAATAAAATGAAGTTATACCTTTATAAAACAAAAAGACGAAATTAACGTGTGTTGTCATAAAGTATAGAGAAAAAGATTTATGCGACATAAAATAGTTTTATCCAGTTATTTAATCACTAATCTTCGTATATGATAAATTTATTTACTTTTATAATAATTATAAATGATAATTTGCAATTAAATAATAATGTTAAAATGTTCATCTTATCATAGAGGCTTGAGTCATAATATTCATTCTCTTGAATTATCGTATATACAGGAGTCATTACGAAGAATAATAATGTTTTGTTGTGCATTAAAGAAGTTGTCAAACATGTTTTTCTTTAATTCGTTTGAGTTTCATTGTATTAGTTCCTTTTTTTTTAAAAAAAAAAAAGGTTTTGGGTTGCTTGCAAAGTTGGTTTAAAGATTGCTTATGCTTAGAAAAAGAAAATTATAGTGATTGCTTATGCTTAGAAAAAGAAAATTATAGTTAAGTATTAAAATTCAAGAATCATGTAAAGCAAAAAGGGAGAGAGAAGACCAACTTCAGCGGTTTGTATGAGTTAGCCATGGTAGGGACAACAAAGACCAACTTCGGCATTCTACTTACCACGTTCTTCTTTTGTCAGATTCCGGAGTCATATGGAGCACTTAATCTTTGGGAGGTGTTTTTCAGATGGGGGAATGTGTGGGAGGTATACGTATCAAAATAGAGGAATACGTGGGGTCAAAGTTTCGATTTTCTTCGCTTTTGTGGGCTTACAAACGAGAAGGAACTAAAAAGACAACTTTATTAATCTACCTAAATATATGAAAAGTGGGAAGTATGAGCAAAACCAAACAACTGCAAGAACATCTACGCATAAGGGGAAGGGTAACCAGATGCAAAAAGGTGAAGCACATAATATGTATGGGAGATACCATAGGTTTAGAGATGGACGCTTATATGCCCATATTGTCCAACAATAGAGGGGCAAACCACAAAGAAGGTGGAGACTAAAGGGGACGCTGCAATCTAAGGAGAAGGGAGATGATGATTGGAAAGGTATTGACCTTAAGGTACAGGTGGAGGATTGTGATTGGCTTAAGCAATTCCTAGCTGGGAGGGTTCACGATATGAGTCACGTTATGTCGTTGAAAAAAGCCTTCATCATGCATGGTTTCAACTTAATCAGAGTGCGCCACCTGGTGATTGCTCATTTCTCCTGCCTAGAATGGAGGGAACAATGCTCAGAGATGTAACGGAAAAGAATGAAGAATGATTTAATACCATTTTTGAATCTATTGCTTAACGAAGACTTGAAGAAAGAACAGGATACCGAACAGCTTGGGTATCATGTCGAGAGATACCTATTCACTTGTGGAGTCATCATGACTGCCTTGAAAAGATTGTCAACCCTGTCGGTAATTGATTGAGGTGGATGCATCTACTAAAAGCTGGGATCGACTGAACAAGGCGAGTCTTCTTGTTAGGACATCGGACCTTAATCTTATCTCAATTGGAAGGAAGGCCGGATAATAACCACTTTTTGAGTGATATTTTGTGAGTTTTTGTGTTATTTTCATGATTTTTTTTTGGTAGAACTCACGTTTAGACGCTAGTTTTGTCTTGCAGAAGTATAGTCACTCAATTAGGTGAAATAGTTGAAAATTTCATGTTTTCTGAAGATTTGAAGAACTATGTCACTTGCCTACTATCATGGTACAATCATCATAGTCGTGGTAAGTAGTATGACCATGTGAAAAAGGATGTCATCCCTTTTGAACAGTGTCAGCTTCTAAGGACGGTTGTCGTAATTCGCAACGACTATAGTCCAAACCATGAGGACTGTTGTCGTTCCACAATGCCCCAAAGCTTCAGCATCATAAGTTTTCGATCATGATCGTGGTGGAGTTTAGCACGACTGTAGTGCGCCTATTTGACTAATATCTTTAGGAAGATATAAATAAGGGTTGTTTTCTGTATCTTTTTATCTTTTACCTAATTTACGAATTTGAGAGCACTCTAAGGGGTTTTGATTGTTTTGAAGTATGGACAACATCGTAAGGACGGGTCGTGATCATTATCCCTACCTTGTTGGTATGTCTATGCTAATTTCATATAGGTTTTTGAGTTGTGCTCTGATCATGAGCAGCTAGTCACCCTAGTCTGACAGTTATGATGTAGTTGTCCACTTGGAATCCTTTCTCTATTCTTAATGAAATTTCTCAATGTTTTTATGTTAATTAATTCTCTTCCTTATCTCTATTATTTATTTGGGAACTGATCATTCTTATGCTTAATCAAATATACTGTGGTGATCATCTATGTATATTTGGTAGACCTAGGTAAAGAATCTTTTATATCAAATTGCATGATTAAATTGTTTGGGTAATTTATGATAGATTAATTAATCCTTAATTGATAATCTGTGGTTCTGATTATATCATTTGACTTAAATCAATATATCTATGATCATTGGAGTATTGGTTTCAGGCAAAGAGCATCATTAGACCTTCATCATAGGCTTTTGATTGACTTTGAATCGGTAATTAACTATGGTAGGAATTTCATATGAACTAGGATTGGGAGAAAATAGACATCAGTGAATCATAACCCACGGTTGCTTTCAATATCACTCAATTCTCTCTTTAGCGATAGCTTATTTGTTTTCTTTTAAAAACCAAAAATCACAAAACTAATTTAATCTTCTTTTAAATTATCTCAACTGTTTAATTTAATAATTTTGATTATTTGGGAATACAATTGGTCTCTAAGGTTCGATAATCGAACTTTTAGTCCCCTATTACTATTGTGGAGAGTACATTTGTGCTTGTGCGAGCACTATTTTTACGCATCAAATTTATATCGTCGTTGTCGGGGACTAGTTGTGAAAATTCCTTAGAGCATCTTTAGTGGTAGATCTTAAATTGAGATCTTAGACCACTTTTTAGTGGACCCTATAGTACCACATACGATTAAAGATCTCTCAAGATCTCTTTAATTTTTTCCTTTAATGGTAAATCTCATTTTGAGATCTTAGGAAGAGAGAAAGAGAGAGAAATTTTTTTTTTTTTAACAATGTGCAGATCTTGAGGGATCTTGTACAAGAACCCATTCTCCATGTTGGAGATCTCTCCACTTCCTTTATTGGGAGATCTTGTGAAGATCAGATCTTGAACTCAAGATCTTTGCTTAAGATCTACCACTAAAGATTAGCAGTTTAATTTTGTTAAACCGAGCAGTTTTTTGTTCATAGAAATTCTTCCATTATTTATTTAATTTTTTGTTATTTCTTTTTACTTTATTCTTTTTGTTTCTCGTTGCACTTGATCTTCTTCTTTCCTTTTTAATACATGCAAAGCAAGTCCCAAAATCCACCATTGTAGTACAAACCTGATATTAACAAGCTAATCTGAAGACTTAGTGCAAAAATCCATAGAGAGAAAGAGCAATGACAATTGATCCGACTCAAACCCTCATGGACTACCTCATCTTTACCTTGGGGGAAGCCAATACTATCCTACTCCCCAAGCTACCTGAAGGAGTTACATTTGACTTCAAGCATGAGTTCCTACAAATGTTGGATAATAACATGTTTAGTGGTGTTGCCCATGAATACCTTGCTCAACACCTAAGGAAGTTCATCAAGTTGATCAACACGACGAAACATAACTGTGTATCGGTAGAATATATAAGACTTTATGCCTTTCCCTTTTCTCTCAACTAAAAGGCATAAAACTGGGTATGTTTACTACTAGAGAATGGTATCACTACATGAAATCAGTGCACCAGTACCTTCTTAAAGAGGTATTTCTCTCCCCTGAAAACAGATCAGTGCATCAGGAACATTGGAAACTTTGTGCAGAAAGAGCAAGAGAGTTTACCTAAAGCTTGGGAAAGATTACAAGAGATGATCAGAAACTTTCCACACCATGACATTACTCAACAAAGGTCTGTTCATATTTTCTATAGTGGAGTGTCCTCACATAATAGGACAAGCTTGGATGCTACTTGTGGGGGCTACCTCATGTAAAGCCCCCTGTTGATTTCATCAAAATCATTGAAGACATGTGTTGTAATCCCTACAACAATTCAGGGGATAGGAGGATTATGAAGAGATGCATTAACCAGGTGAGGACAGATGAATCCCAAACTGAATTGGGAAAGTAGATGCAAGCTCTATCATTAAAGATTGAGACACTCATGAGAACTCAAGTTCAAGTCCCCATTACTATACCTCTATTCCCAACCATGATAAATGTAGGATTGTGCATGGGCCAAGAGAATGCATTATTGGTGACAAGCTAGCTATAGCCATGGATGAGATCAACTTTGTTAGGTGAGTAAAATTCTTATAATCAGTACCCCAACAATTTCAATAAAGGACAAGGCTTTAGGAAGAGTCAGGGAATGTTTATGTCTCAACCCATGCAAAATCAGAGGCCTAAACAAGAGAAGAGACAACTTACTCTTCAAGAAATCATGCTTTAATATATGACCCAAAATGATCAGAGACTGAAGCAGGTGGAGTCTCAATTGACCAGTATATAATCTTTCTTGCCACAAAGGCAACTGAACAACCTTCCTTCACAGCCCAAGCCAAATCCTAAGAAGGAGGATGTCAATGATGTTATGACTAGAAGCAAAAGGATTCAAGAGGACTCTGAGGAGAAGGAAGTTTCTTCTTCAAAAGCTGCAGATGAAGTCCTTGCTAAAAAGGACTAAACACTTGAGAAAATTGAGGTTCCTACTAATGGGAACCTGATACCAAAGAAGGAAGGGGAAGAAAAGGAGGAGATACTACATCTCCTAAGGTAAGTATACACTTTCCTCAAAGAATTAAAAATGACCAGCGGGATGTGTAATTTAAAAAAATTCTTGAGATTATGAGAAAATGCACATCAACCTCCCTTTCATTGAGGTTATTTCACAAATATCATCTTATGCCAAGCATTTTAAATAAATTTTATCAAACAAAGGAAAATTGACAAATTTTGGCCTATGGGCCATAGTGAGGAGTGTTCTGTTGTGGTCCTTAGGAAACTTTCCCCTAAGATGAAAGACCTCAATAAATATACTATTCCTTATTTGATAGGGAGGTCTTACTTTGATAAATGTCTGTGATTTGAGGCTAATATAAATTTAATACCCTATTCTGTCTTTAAGAAATTCGGCATAACAGACTTAGAGTCTACTAACATCACTCTTTGCCTTGCTGATCATTAAGTTGTCTATCCTAGAGGGACAGTTGAGGATGTGTTGGTTAAGGTGGACAAGTTTATCTTTTCAACTGATTTTGTAATTTTAAACATGGAGGCAGAGGAGGATGTTTCTATCATATTAGGATGAGCTTTCCTTAGTACTTATGATTTGCTTGTTGAGGTTAGACTTGATAGACTCAACCTTAGATTAGGGGATGAGAAAGTAATGTTTAATTTGTCCAATACTTTGAAACAACCTTTCTCATTTGCTTCTTGTAGTTACATTGAGTTTGTTGATATATCTGATGCATTGATGGAGGGGGTGTTCTCAAGTATGGGGATGTTTGTCCCTCTAGAGAGTTCTCACTGATGGTGACCTTAACTAGGAATATCTTAGCTCACAACAATCTTTGCATAAGCAATCTTCTGGGTGGAAAGACTTAGGCAAAGTTTCTGGGTGGAGAGATCAAGGTGGGTGGTTTGACTCACACATATCGTGGAGGGTGGGGGATGGAAAACAGGTTAAGTTTTGGGACGATATTTGGGTTAGTGGTGACAAACTTTCATCAAGATATGGTAGAGTGTATCAAAACTCGGTGCATAAGGAGGGGTGAGTGAGTGACTTGGGGATGTGGAGAGGGAAGCTGTGGGAGTGGGATTTGCATGGAGAAGAAGATGGTTTGTATGGGAAGGTGTGATGCTGGATAATTTTATGAGGTATTGCGGCTGTATCTCTGAAGAAACTTGTTACGGATGTGAGGGTGTGGGATCTTGAAGGGTTTGGGCTTTATTCGGTATCCTCAGCCTATGATCTGGTACAAAATAACCATGTGGAGGATTGTAAGTTCCTTAAACTTGTCTGGAAAATCAAAGTGTCATTGTCAACATTACATTTGTCTGGAGATTGGCACTTGACAGGTTGACTACTCGAGCTAATCTTAGAAAAAGAAGGATACAAGTGAGTGATGATTCTTACCTGTGTTCGTTCTGTGGTATGGTGGAGGAGTCTAGCTTGCACTTGTTTCTCTCATGTTATGTCTCAGATATGCCGTGGAAGTGGTGCTACACTGCTACTCTTAGATGGGCATTCATATTGTTCTCCCCCATTCCACTGAGGCCCACTTCTAGAAGCACGACTAGATGTTGCTCAAGGAAAAAGGATTGCATGTGTGGAACATGACTTGAATTATACTTTGGTGGTTGTGGAGGACTAGAAATGATATCATCTTTAACAGAGGGATAATCTATCTTTTGACGGGATTATGGAAAGTGTCCAGTTGAAGTCCTGGACGTGGATGAAGGTAAGAACTATCGGTTTCAATTATTCATTCTTTGAATGGATTAACTCACCGAAGCTATGTATTATGAATTTGGATGGGTAAGGGTCGTGTTTGTTTTGGACTTGGTTTAGGTCGAGCTCTCGGCTGTTTGAGGAATGCAAAGCCGTGCTATGTGATATATAGCCTTCGTAATCGCAAGTTTTGCGAGGATCTATCCCTTCTGTGTCTGGATGTTCTCAGCATTATGGTGGCTTAGTTTCTCGATGTAAATCAGGTTTTTCATATTTCTTGTTGGAGACATATAAGGGAGTGTGGGTTTGTATCATATGACGTAGGGTGGGTAACTGTTAATAACCTATATGCAGGCAGAATCCTGTTAATGCAATTTGAACTCTCATGACAGCATAGGAAGCGATGTTCACAAGTCACTATCACTTTAATGGAAATCTCATTATATCATAAACACGTCTGACAAGTAATTTTACGTACACGAACAAGACAATTTGTCATATTTTTTAATTGTTGTTTCTGAAAAGCAAAGCAAAATAGTTGCTCGTTGCCGCAATGTGATGCTTTATAGGGAACATCTTAGATTAAAATAATCTGCAGAAACCTAAGTGTTTAACTGAAAATCATATCTAAATAACTACCCGTTAATGAATTGAGAGAAGGGAACAATAGCAATGAAACGAGGATATTTTGGAAAATAAAGCTACAATTTCTCATTTTGGAGCATAAGCATATAAGAATATATAAAGTAATGGTTTTACATTCTCAAAATTTGGTTATAACATAACACTATACCAACGTTGCAACATTTTCCTAACCTCTGCGCCCATGACAAATCATGCGTCAAACCAAAAAATTACAGCCCAAATTCAATAAACGGGGAAGAAGACAATACAGAGACCTAAATTTCATCTCAAAGGTTTTCTCATGCTCATTTGATGCATTCACAATTCACCCTATGCTGCACAAAGCACATTAGCACTTAGCAGCACACTTTTAGGTAGTGTTAGAACAACTCCATTTACAGAGGCAACCGAGATCAAATACTATCTCCAGGTGATTTAGGAAAACATGTACTGTTTAGTTATCATGCCTTATCGAACACAAGTCTTGGTCTTAGAATATCCAGCTTAGACTCCAGAGTGGCTGCAAGTTGTAGAATTCAAAACTAAAGCAGTGGTGAATTTATATCAAGCCCTAGTACTCTCGACATATTCCATTGCTTTCCTCTTCACAGATTCAATCCGTTCTTCATCACCTTGGGACTTCTCATAATAAAGATACTTTTTGAATAAAAACTGTCAATCAAAACAACAAAGTCCTAAGTGAGACTGACAGGAAAAATACAGAACAACGTCAGTAAAATTGGTAATATAGATAGGCACACCTTCATCTTTTTAGGTGGGAGGCTCAGACTAACAGCCCTTTCAAACAGTGCACGAATTATATCTTCGTCTTTATGTTGAATTTCCTATGAAGTACACGAGAGAATGTTAGGTTCAAAATGATATACTAACGCAAAGAAAATGAGGTGGAGAAGGATATACTTGATCAAGATAAACACTCCATAAGTCTGTTCTCTTTGGGTACTCCCGTAGGATTTTTTCAAACATGGATCGCCCTCGATCTGGAACCCCAACTTTGAATTCAAGAACAGCTGTCTGAGAGAAAAATTTAATATGCTTGTGTTTGGGAAGGCTTAACGAAGCTCGATCAATGACAGGTTGGATTCCATCCTGGTTTTGCTTCAAAAGACTTTGTATACGCCTCAACCAAACCTACAATCCAGTGCAAAATAAGTTCCACAAACATTTTTTATCAACATCAAAAGAGTAGTATTTATACTTAAAAGTTCACAATACTTTGCATGAATGCTTAAACTTCTTTGTCATTTTATTGAGAAGTTCATCGGCTAAATTATGCTGCTCAGTCCTCTCATACATTCCCAAGAGTGCTAGGTAGACCTTTTTGGGATCATTGTACTGTAAAGCTCTTTGGAATACTTTCATAACAGCCTCCTACACAAAAACCACTGATTAAGGATACTCCACATAATAATATTAGTGAACAAGCAAAAACTGAAATAGCTCTTGCTCTCCCCACACACTCTTACCTCTCTAGGGTTTCCATACTTATTTTCCAAATTAAAGTAGGCCTTCCAGATGTTAAGCTTCTCGTTCTCTTCTCGGATATTTATTGTCTTCAAAGCCCTTCAAAATTATGGATTCATCGGAGTAGAAAAATATCAAGTCAGTTGACTATGGTAATACGACATTCACATGGATGTATTGAAATACAATGTAACAAGTAGACATAAGTACACTGTTTGTTGCAAACAGAAACTTGAAATACACAATCAAGGGAACCAACAAACAAATGAATAATGATTTCTCTCCACTTTTGTCAAAGCAATTGTTCAGCTCAAGTCACTCTAATATTTTATTAACAATGACCACACATGGAAAACATCATTTAACATAGAACATATTAAAAGTTTTTATTCAAGTGCTGAATCTTTATACTTCAGAAAGTACATAACATTGATTCAAGTTACTTTTGTTTTCTGTAACAAATCTATGAAGGAGGCCTTTCAAGTAATTGTTGAAACAATGTCATTTGTAGGATGTACCATCAAATCGTTTAGATAGCTGCTTTGGCTAAATCATAGGTTGTGCAAATAATAAGGCCTGTTTGGTTTGAAATTTGTCTCATGTTTTTGTTTCTTGTGTTCAGCAATAATTACAAAATTATCTTGTTTTCACTTGTTTACTACTTTCAAATATTTGTATAGGAAATAGTTGTTGTTTGGGGGGGGGGGGGGATCACCAATTCCATATAAATATTAAAACCAGAACATAAAGTGAGGACAATGTTGTACTTTAGTAATTATTAGTGAAAATAGGTTAGCATACAAGATTACTTGTTTATATGCCCACACTCTTTCTCTGATAGATGAAGGTTGAATGTTTAATAGCCCAATAATTGACCCAAAATAAACAAATAGAAAACTGTCAAGATCCTTTTTGGCCAAGATTTGCCTTAGAATAGGATTATGTTTATGGCTCCTGAAAAAAAGCTTAGGATTATACAAATTGAAATCAACATTAACAAAGTCAAGTTTGAATTTCATAATGATTTTAAAATCCACAAAAACAATCATACTTGTTTAGATGTACCTTTCGGCAATTGAGTGGGCTTTCTCAATATCAGCCATAGAAACCATGAAATCCATATATTTTATCCAGGTGAAACTGCTATTAGGAGAGCTTCTAATCAGCTTTTCAAACTCATCAGCAGTTCTAGGGACATCATCCTCCAGTAATCTTTCCTCAGCAGCTCTAATTTGCTTCTCCCTGTACATTATACTTGTCACATTCGAAATTAAAAAGAAAAAAGAGAAAAAAATGATAGAGGCAGCATTTTATAAAAAGCAAATGCCAAATAACTGTAAGCCTTATATCAACCTCTCCTCCTTTGCTTTCTTCTTTTCATGTCTCTTATGTTTTTCATTTACAATGTCTTCTTCATTTGCATGTTCTTCACTTTGACTGTTAGCGTTATTGACATCAAATTGATCAAAGTCATCAAGGGCAACATCAAGTGGCGGAATGTCTGCCCTTTCTTGTACTTGTGAAAGAATTGGGAATTGATTAATTTCATCCTCAACATCTATATTTGAGGTTCCAAGCAAAGTACTATTCATAGAAGTTATAGACTTCATTCCATCTGCAATAGGTTCATCTGATTCTTCCTCGGATGGTATTTGAAGCATGGTTTCATCCCTCATATATGAATTCTTCATTCCCAAAGAAATCCTGTGTCTTTCTTCATCCACCTGATGAAATATGTTACAGAAATGCAAGTAATTAGTTATTTAGTACTTTAATACACACGGATCATGCAAGAAGGCCTATCTGACGTAGGACAATAAAGAATTCAAGATAAGGATGTATCACGAATGTGAGTTAGTTCAACACAATTCAATGATAATTAAGATGGAATTAGAGTCTGAATAAGTTAGCATAGCATTTGGAAGTGTTCTGGAAGGGTTTTAGTTATCTGTCAACTATGGTTACAGATATTCAAGCGATTGTACACAAATCCATTGGATTCCATTTTTTTCCTTGTGGATTTTAGGTTGTCTGCTAGAATATACCCTTATTATCATTCAACCTTCTGAATCATAATTATAAATATATTTATCCGACTGGAAATAAAATCAACATCTTACAGAAACATCAACAGGTCTCATGCAAAGCACTTCCAATAATACAATATATACACTTGAGATTGAAGGACAGAATTAAAACCTTGTATTTCTCATTGATTAATTCTGTACCAAGAGTGTATAAATATATAGATACACAGGATAGGCTAGAAAGAAAAAAAAAAAGGAAAGGATCAAAATCTAATTGAAATCTAGAGATATGATCCTATGAGATACTAATTACAAAAATATCAAGGTCTGTATTTTCCAAGAAATAGGTTATTGGAGATATAAATCATATCATGCCTCAAAAAATACACACAGTCACAGTTAATTGCTAGAAGTTGCAATGTGAATTAAAACCAATAGGCATATAATCTCCTGGTAAAAACATAGAAACCAGTAAAATATCCAAAGCTTGTGTATTTGAATTACCTTTAATATTCTTGCATTTACTCTCTCTCCAGCTCTATAGTTTGCTTCAATGTTCTCAATACGATTATCAGAAATTTCTGATACATGACATAACCCAACCTAGGTAATTAAAGGAGGACCATAATCAAGTGAGCTCACAGAACTGAGTTGACCACAGTTACTTAAGAGACTGGTTTATGAAAAATCATAACTTTACATAAATATGATCGCAACTAAGAATACATTTTGTGGATAAAGTTGTAAGCATTTGAGGCATCCATGTTAAGAAATGGATAAAACCATGAAAATCGAAATAAATATTATACAATGCACAAACTTATAAAAAAATCTAAAAGCATGAAAGAAATATAAGCTTTCTCATTTTCTTTATCATAATACTTTTTATTACAAATACATAGACGAGAAATGGCTGCCAAGGTTGTAGGAATACCATGTTTGTGTTGTCAATTGCAATGAATAAACCAAATGACTCAACCCGCTTAATCCGGCCAGATACAACATCTCCAACATGAAATATACTTAAATCAACAATCTCAGGTTTGGGTGTATTGGGAACCGTTGATGTCTTCAGTGTAACTTCAACACGATTTGAAAGAGGCTCCACAGATATAACCCTGTTATTTGCTGTCTTAGTACATTTCTTCACGTATCTATCTCATGTCAAGAAGTGAACAGAAACAATAGATTGATTACTTACCTGCCAATGACAAGTTTTCCAATAGGAAATTCTTTCTCAGGTTCTTGAACATATTGTTCGGAAAGATTGGACAGAAGAATTTTGGCATCAATCTTTCGTGACAGCATAATGAAGCAACCTTTTGGTGTGACATTCTTAATACAACCCTAGCCAAAAGAAGATAAATAAATCCAAAAGATCAAAAATACAATATTTAGAGAGAAAAAATACAGAAAATCCAAAAAACGATATGCCAGCAACCAATCCATGCTTAGCTCAGCGATAAATTATCAGCACAGAAAATCATCAAGGACCAAACTTACAACAGGTAAAACAATATTGCACACGTGCACTTCATATCTTGTGGCATGGTTGTTATAGCCAGTTGGAAAATGAACTAAATAAATAATATTTTAAAAAAGAAAAATAATATTTGGTTTTTGTATAGAGCTTGACAAGTACCTCTGAGTAACTGTATCTTGCAATCAATTCACTCAAAGTATTCAGGTTCTTGAAAAAGTTGAATCTACAATTTATTTTATCATGGCATGTAAGTTTATATGAGTAAATAACTTTAGTTACCTTTATAACGATAGTTAGTTGACAGTTGAGTTCAGTTAGATTTCTATTATGAGTCTGTTTGGATACAATGTTAGAAATGCTTTTGAGAGCTTCTCTACTGAAAAAAGCACTATATTTCCATTAGAGAAACTCTCAAAAGCACTTCTGGCTTGTATCCAAACAGGCCCTATAACTGAATCTCAACAGTATAAATACTGCTCTTGTAAGAGATTACAGTGGCTTTTGTAATATTTTCTCAATGCAATATACAAATCCCTTTTCTCTTCTCTATACTTTCTACATGGTATCTAGAGCTCTCTAACCATTTTCATGGCTTCCACAACACTGGCGACACTCGTGAGATTCCGACTCTAACGAATGACACCGGTGCAATTCTGACTTCAGCAAACAACTTCAGAGCGACTCCGACAAACAACTCTAGTGTGACTCCACTCATCATTGTTCCGATGAATCAAGATATTTCCTCTTCATTGTTACCTACGACAATTTTTTTGCATCAAGCCATAGTTCTTGCATAAGAATGTAACCTTCAGCTTCTTCACGCGATCAAGGTCGCAATCTTCATCAGAGACATATCGCAGAGGGTTTTGAGGATTCACAATAAAGTGATTGAGTCCAAGCATAGTGATCAAAGGCTCGAATCTTTGAGTAATTCCTTCACACCAATAGTGAATCTTACTCAAACAAGTTCTTCGCATTCCACTGAGAATGATAATTTAAATTCGTACTTTGACACCAATACAATGTATACAAATCATTATTCCTCTGATTCTAGAGGTTCTGGTGGCCATAATGGCCGTGGCGGAGGAGGTTTCAACCGCAGTGGTGGTCATGGTGGTCGGAGCTCAGTACAATGTCAAGTTCGTTTCAAGTACAACCACACGGCTTGCTAGAATAGGTTCAATCCTCAGTATCAGGCTTCAAATGCTGGAAACAGTGGAAATTATGGGAACAGCAACAATGGCAATTATGGGAACAACAACAATGGTACTAGCTGGTCTCAAAATCAGAATCATAATCAAAATTGGGGTCAGAATCAGAATCAAAACAACAACTGGAACAATTCTTCTGCTTCCAATTGGATTTCACAACAAAGTAGAATCAGAATTACAGCTCTCTGAACTCTAACTCTAGGCCTCCACAGGCTATGGTGGCAAATTCTGACTCCAATACTTCATCCACCTGGCTTCCAGATTCTGGAGCATCCTTCCATGTGACAAATAACTCGCAGAATATCTTTCCATGTGAACTCCACATCCTCTTGGTTTCCAGATTCTGGAGCATCATTCCATGTGACAAATAACTCGCAGAATATCCTTCCATGTGAATAAGGTCTGAATATCTCAGCCTCTGGTCATTCCAATTTTATTTCCCCTTTCAGTCCTAATGACAAGCTTGTTCTTAAAAACATGCTTCTTGTTCCTCAAATCAATAAGAACCTAATTAGTGTAAGCAAATTTGCTAAAGATAATCATGTTTTCTTTGAATTTCACGCTAATCATTGCTTTGTTAAATCTCAGGATTCCAATAAAATCCTTCTTCAAGGAGATGTTGGACCTGATGGCTTGTTCCAGTTCTCCAATCTTCAGTTCTGCTCTACTGTGTATTCTCCAGCTTCTAGCTCTTATTGTATAAACATTGTCTTAGAATGTGGGTTTTGGCCTAACTCAACCCCAAAAGCTAGCTCATAGGGTGAGGGTTGCCCCCACTTATATACTCTATCTTAGCATTATCTCTAGCCGATATGGGACTTGGGTTTTTCCCAATACACTGTTTCTTCTGTTGATTGCAATAATATTGTGCCTAATTCTGTATATACTTGGCACCTTAGGCTAGGTCACCACAATTCTCAAGCTTTGAAGCGTGTGCTTAATCATTGTAATTTCAAATTTTCTGTTAAAGATGAACTGTCTGTCTGTTCTGCTTGTTGTATGGGCAAGCTTCATAGATTTCCTTCTAAACTTTCTCAAACTGTATATAGTTCTCCTTTAGAATTAATATACGGTGATTTGTGGGGTCCTGCTCCTATGAATTGTCATTGCCAATTTCGTTATTATATATCCTTTGTTGATGCTTATTCTAGATTTACTTCGATATATTTTCTAAAGAATAAATTTGATGCTTTATCTGTTTTTAAACAATTCAAGTCACTTGAGGAATTGCAATTGTTAACAACAAGATTAAAGCGATTAAAACAGATTGGGAGGTGAATTTCGAGTTTTCTCTTCATATTTGTCTGAATTGGGGATCATTCATAGACTAACTTGCCCCTCACACACATCATCAAAATGGTGTTGTGGAGAGAAAGCATCGTCACATAGTTGAGTTAGGCCTCTCTCTTCTTAGCCATGAATCCCTTCCTCTCTCCTTTTGGGATCATGCTTTTCAAACAGCTGTATATCTTATAAACAGATTGCCTTCAGCTCCTCTTAAGTTTGATATCCCTTATACTTCTATTTCAAACTGACCCTGATTATCAATTTTTAAGTCTTTCGTTGCTCTTGTTTTCCCTTCTTGCGTCCTTATCATTCCCATAAACTTGAACTCAGGTCCTCTAAATGTGTGTTTTTGGGTTACTCACCTAGTCACTAGGGCTACAAGTGCAAGTCCTCTTCTGGTCAAATTTTTATTTCAAAGATGTCATTTTTAATGAACATCATTTTCCTTATCCTAAACTGTTTTCTACCTCTTCTTCCAATTCTGTTCCTACTGCATCCTTTTGCAATACCTTACCTATAATTGAGTAATTTTCTCTTCCCCCTTTCTCTTTAAATCCATCTCCCCCTCAAAGTCATTCTTCATTACCCTCTCTGGAACCTCACAGTTCTGGCATTGTTGTATCTCAGTTCCATGTTCCTGCACAGTCTCTTGTTCAGGATACAGCAGCTTCTACTGCTACTGTCACTGCTGGTACTTCTCAGTCTTCTGCAACTGATGTAAATACTGGTAATTCTCAGTCTAATGATCATCCTCAGTCTTCTGAAACTGAATATCAGAATCCCCCACAGACCTCCCTTGTTAGACCAGAAAATGTTCACCCTATGATTACAAGAGCCAAAGCTGGGATAGTGCAGCCAAAGATTCATCCTTCCTTGCTTCTTGCTCAGAACCCAAGTCAGTAATGCAATTCAAGACTCCAAGTGGTATTCTGCTATGACTGATGAGTGTCAGGCTCTTCAAAGAAACAATACATGGACCCTAGTTCCTCTTCCTCCACACAGAAATGCAATTGGATGTAAGTGGGTATTCAGAGTTAAGGAAAACTCTGATGGCAGTATAAATAGGTACAAAGCCAGATTGGTGGCGAAGGTTTTAATCAACAGTTTGGGTTTGATTTGCATGAGACATTTTCTCCTGTGATTAAACCAGTCACAATTTGGGTTATTTTAACTCTTGTCATCACTCACAAGTGGCCTTTGCAACAGTTAGATGTAAATAATGCCTTTCTTAATGGGCTTTTAGAAGAGGAAGTTTACATGACTCAACCTCCAGGTTCTGAGTCTTCAGATAAGTCACTTTTATGCAAATTACATAGAGCAATTTATGGGTTAAAACAAACTCCTATGGCTTGGTTTGAGAGGCTCAAAGCTACTTAACTGCAGTTTGGGTTTATTGACAGTAAATGTGACCCATCTTTATTCATTTACAAGACTTCTTCTACAATTACCTACATTCTAATTTATGTGGATGATATCATCATAACTGGTAATTCATCTTCCTTGGTTGACAAGTTGATTCAGCAACTCGATACCTCATTTTCTCTCAAACAGCTGGGTTCTCTAGACTATTTTTTGGGGATTGAAGTCCATTCCTTGTCCAGTGGAGCTCTCTTAATGACTCAATCAAAAGTATATTCAGGATCTACTGCAAAGAACAAATATGTTAGAGGCAAACCCCATTTCTTCACCAATGGTCTCAAGTTGCAAGCTCTCAAAATATGGATCTGATCTACTACAGGATGCTTTTTTTTACAGGTCTGTTGTTGGAGCCCTGCAGTATGTGACTATCACTCATCCAGAACTAAGTTTTGCTGTCAACAAGTTTTTCCAGTTCATGGCTTCACCTCTTGAATACCACTGGACAGCAGTGAAATGAATTTTGAGGTATCTTAAAGGTGCTCGTCATTCTGGTCTTATTTTGTATCCTGTTTCTCCTCATCAACATCTCTCCATTTGAGGTTTTGTGACTCTGATTGGGCTTCAGACCCAGATGACAGACAATCTACTTCTGGTGCAGCAGTGTATGTTGGACCTAATTTGGTGTCTTGGTGGTCTCATAAGCTGAAAGTAGTTTCCAGGTCCAGCACAGAAGCAGAATATAGAAGTTTAGCTGCTGCCACAGCAGATATTATCTGGATTCAGACTCTACTTCAGGAACTAGCAGTTCCTCACACTACACTCTTAGTACTTTGTGATAATTCAAGTGCAGTGCAGTTAGCCCACAATCCAGTTCTGCATGCTAGAACCAAACACAGGGAGTTGGATGTGATTTTTGTAAGGCAAAAAGTATTAACTAAACAGTTAGTGGTTCAGCATATACCTGGGACAGACCAATGGGCCGATTTACTTACTTGTCTCCTACTAGGTTAGCCTATTTGAGTTCCAAACTCTGTTGCTGAGCTACCTTTGGTTTCTCAGCCCCATTGAGTTTGCGGGAGGGGGGGAAGTGTATGAGTAAATAACTCTAGTTAGCTTTATAGACAGTTGTGTTTAGTTAGATTTCTTTTACAACTGAATCTCAACTCTTGTAAGAGATTACAGTGGCTTTTGTTATATTTTCTCAATGCAACATATAAATCCCTTTTCTCTTCTCTATACTTTCAAAAATGACAGATTCCTCAGTAAAAGATCTTTCCTCAAAAAAAGAATTATAAAAGAGAGGAATGATAGAAAACAAAGGTGCTCAGATGTCCTCCACTCCTCCCAACCAAAATACAAATAAAACTGAAATCTAAGAGCAAAATGCTTGGGGAAAATCAAGAGAATGTAAGCAAGATTGCAGCATTTATCTCTAAAAAGTACCTCCTACCCACACCCCTTCAACACCCCCCAAGTAAAAACTATGCCCAATTAATTATTGTTAGAATTACAGAGAGAGAGAGAGAGAGAGAGAGAGAGAGAGAAAACGTAGAAATGTAGAATCAAGGAAATTATATTATTGATTATATGATGAGTACATAGAATCTCTATATATGGAGCTGAGTATAGAAGAAGATTTCTGTGACTAAACCAGTTACTAACTACGTACAGCTGACAGATAGTGGTAGCCTGGTAGGTAACAACTACAGTGCAGTTACAAGAGTAGTATTACTCAAGCCCATTACACAAACTATACTCTAACGATGATTCATTCAAATAATTCTAAAAACATAACCTGACACATAAATGATGAATGCTTTGAAAGTAAATATAAATGATGAATGCTATGATGGTAAGCAAACACTTAGCATTAAATAAGCTAACATAAACCCTAGAGAAAAAAAATTATGACAAGGAAAAAGACAAAAAAAACATACCTTTACAATCATATCAGGAAGAAGATCCTCAATCTTCTCCACGCATTTGCTGTTAGCATTCCTGAAAAATCAACAATTAATAATGGGATGAAAATTATCAGATATAACAGATTCAATTATATTACTATTATTATAGGCTTTTAACATAACTTGGGCAACAATCTGTGCTTTGAACACGGGTAGTAAACCAATAAAACCAATTCTAATGTACTAAAAAATGCAATGCAACACCTTAAAGACAGTCAATGTAATCCTTTAGGAATGCATTAGTTAGATATTTCAATTTCAAAATAGATAACTAGCATTTGCTGTAACAAAAACTCAAAAAACTGTTATCAACAGGCTAAAAGGTCCAGCCAGAAATCAGCCCAAGCAGATAAACAACCCGTGTAAACTGATAATTTTTCAGGCAATTTTCAATTAAAAAAATCCGTTATATCAAGCTACTTGGAATGTCAAAAACAAATAAATGCACTAGATTTGGGCTTAGGATCTAACTTATCCCCATGAGACCAAATTGTAAGGTGAGGACTGCCCACGCTTTCTTGGTTTGGTTTTATTTAAGCCATATCTCTAGTTGATACAGGACTAAACACCACCATTGATGCTGCAATTAAGGCAACCCTCAAAGAGGCCGCAACTAAGGCGGGCTAGGGGTGACTGCAATTAAGGCAAATTTCCAACACTCCCCCTCATGCCCAGGGCTACGGGCTTGGAGCATGGCAATGCAGGTGACCCAACAACAATGGATTTAGGATTTGCTTTGGTACCATCTTAGAATTTGGGCTTATGGTCTAACTCAAACCCACAAAACCAGCTAGGCTGGTAAGGACTACCCAAGCTTTATAAGCTCTATTCAAGTCGTATCTCTAGTCAATGTATATTAGAGTTGTATTTAACAATTGTAAAATCTGTAAGTGCTGGTTAGCTTTTGCTACCATTTTAGAAGAGAAAGAGAAATAACAGAGAAAGAAATGAACTCTGATCTTATTTCAGTGTTAGAAAAGTTAAGTAAAGTCAGTTACAAGTGAGGTTTATATAACCTCTGAACAGAACTAACCAACTCTCTAACAGGATTAACTAACCTCCTAACAGAACTAACTAACCACCTAATGTACAGAGGTGCAGATAGCAACTGTTACACATGTACAGATAGAAAGGTGCAGTTAGCAAAAGCTAACCAGCACTTACAGATTTTACAATTGTTAAATACAACTCTAATAATGTAGGATTAATCACCACCCTTGATAGATTAGAGATACAAGCGGATGACAGAAACCTAACTGAGGAGGAAGCAAAGAAGAGGAAATTGCTACAGGAGGAATTATGGGTGGCTGCTTTGTCCAACGCCTCATTACTAAGGCAAAAAGCAAGAAATAGATGGCTCAAGGAGGGGGATTGTAACTCAAAATTTTTTCATTTGATCGTTAACTGGAAACGTAGGAAAAACATGCTAAGAGGAGTCAGGATCAATGACTGTTGGATAGAGGAACCTAATAGGGTCAAGGAATATGCTGTCTCCTTTTTTAAAAACAGATTTACAGAACTGAATCATGACAGGCCTAAGCTGGACGGAGTAGCATTCAGGACAATTCAACAGCATCATAACGAGGCATTGGTGGCAAGGTTTGAAGCTGGGGAGGTCAGAGATGCTGTATGGGCATGTGGCAATGACAAGAGCCCGGGGCCAGACGGACTTAATTTTAAATTCATCAAGGAATTCTGGGAGGTGATCAAACCAGAGTTTCTTCGCTTTTTAGACGAGTTCTTTGTCAATGGCAGATTCCCGAAGGGTGGCAACGCATCCTTTATTGCCTTGATTCCCAAGGGACAGGATCCACAGGGATTGAATGACTATAGGCCAATATCCCTCATAGGGTGCACATACAAAATTGTGGCTAAAGTGTTGTCCAATAGACTGAAACAGATCCTGCCTCATCTCATTGATCATAGGCAATCTGCATTCATTGAAGGGAGGCATCTGGTGCACAGTGTCCTTATTGCAAATGAAGTTGTGGATGAGGCTAGGCGGAAAAACAGAAGTTGTCTCATCTTTAAAGTAGACTATGAGAAGGCTTATGACTCAGTTAGCTGGGAATTCCTGTTCTATATGCTTAAAAGAATGGGATTCTGTTCAAAATGGATAATGTGGATAGAAGGTTGTTTGAAATCTGCAACAATATCTGTATTGATTAATGGGAGTCCAACGGAGGAGTTCACTCCGCAACGTGGCCTTAGACAAGGAGATCCTCTGGCTCCTTTCTTGTTCAACATAGTGGCCGAGGGACTTACTGGTTTGATGAGGGAAGCACAACGCAGGAATCTGTATGCTGGCTACAAGGTGGGAAAAAATCAGGTTGACATTAGCATATTACAATATGCTGATGATACCATATTTTTTGGGGAAGCAACGACGCAGAACGTCAAAACAATTAAGGCCATGCTAAGAAGCTTTGAGTTGGTGTCCGGACTGAAAATTAACTTTGCTAAGAGCAAATTTGCATCTTTTGGCATTGATGCAACGTGGACAAATAATGCTGCATCCTTCCTAAACTGCAGTGTTATGGCGTTGCCCTTTTCTTATTTGGGTATCCCAATCGGGGCCAACCCAAGACGATATGTGACATGGGGTCCTATTATTAGGAAATATGAGCGGAAATTAGCAGCTTGGAAACACAAATACCTCTCTTTTGGGGGCAGGGTTACACTCATTAAATCGGTTTTAAACTCCATCCCTATTTTCATGTTTTCTTTTTTCAGGGCACCGAAGATGGTTATAGCTACTTTGGAGAGAATTCAAAAGAGGTTTCTGTGGGGTGGGAACGCTGATCAAACAAAGGTGGCTTGGGTAAAATGGGATTCTGTGTGTAAACCAGTGGAGTGTGGCGGTTTGGGTATCAGGGATTTATCTTCTTTTAATCAGGCCTTACTCGCCAAGTGGCTATGGACTATGTTTCATCAACAAGATGATCTATGGGTACAGGTGCTAAATTCGAAATACGGAGGTTGGAGGAATTTGGTAGGCTCTAGGAGATCTGGGAGGGACTCAATTTGGTGGAGGGACCTTAGCTCAGTATGTTATCGGAATGGGGATACCAGCGGGCTGTTGAAAGCGATATCTTGGTGGGTGGGCTGTGGGTCAAAGGTGATGTTTTGGGACGATGGATGGAGGAACGATGGAGTATCACTTATGGACAAGTATCCCAGATTATATCTTATATCCAGACAGCAGCAGAACTACATCCAGCAAATGGGTTTTACAACAGATTCAGGTTGGGAATGGCAGCTTAGATGGAGAAGAACTTTCAGGGAGGGGGAGGTTGAATTGGCTATTCAATTCCTACAAGACATACAGGAACACAATCCGCGAGTTCATCAGCATGATGCTTGGATCTGGCGGCCAGATTCAGGAGGCAAATTTTCAGTAGCAAGTGCATATACACACCTCAAATGGGGGGGGGGGGGGGGGTAGAAGTGGAGCAAGATGAAACTTTTAAAAGCATGTGGAAAGTTAAAGCTCCTACCAAAGTTCATTGCTTTGCTTGGAGGCTGTTTTTGGATAGACTTCCCACGAAGACAAATTTACGTAGGAGAAACATAGACATAAGTGATACGTTATGCCCGTTCTGTAGGAACAGCGACGAGGACAATGCACATCTGTTTTTTGGTTGCCACCGAATCAGGGTGTTGTGGTGGGAATCCATGGCATGGGCAAACATCCTGGGTGCTTTCTCTGATTTACCTAGACAACACTACACACAATCTGGTTTCTTCCAGAGCATAGGAATCACTTCCCACAGATGGTCACTATGGTGGTTGGCTTTGACATGGAACATTTGGAACCATAGAAACAGAATCCTTTTCCACAACGAAAGCTTCAATCCTGTTAAAGTGATGGAAGCTGCATTGTTCTCGTGTTGGTCTTGGATTAAAAATGGAGAACATGGATTCGATGAATCCTTTCATTTTTGGTCTAGTAATATGACAGAGGCGTTTATTATTAAGGGGGCGCATACTACTTAGACACCTGTTTTTTGGGATAACTCGCACCCTATTCTGACTTTTGGCATCTTAATCCATGTATTTTATGTATTAATCTGCCACAGGTTTGTCTGGGGTATTGGGTATTTACTTGTAATGGTACAACTTGTACTATGTACTTTTTCTAATATATATATACATATTATCTTTGCTGATCAAAAAAAAAAAAACCACCCTTGAGACTGCAATTAAGGAAGCTCCCAAAGAGGACGCAACTAAGCCAGCCTTAATTGTGCAATTAAGGAAGCTTTCCAGCAGTGACAATACTAATAATATTAAATATTTGAGCTAATGGCAACTACATATATTAGTATGATAAAAAGAAGGGGAAAAAACAGCACAGGCTAGGATTATTTAAAGATTAATCAAGAAGTATCAATACTAGTACTTACACAGCAGAATCCTGTGAAAGCTTCACATTGGAAGATCGCAATGACAAGTCAACATGAATAGTACCCTTGACAGTGTGGCTGACTTCAAGCACTACACATTTGACAAACTGCCCTTCATGATATCCAGACAACGGATCAGGCACCCAGGTGTCTGCAAGTTCAGTAAAATGTACTTTTCCATATGTGCGAGGACCAACTTGGACAAACAATCCACCAACACCTGGAAGTATTTTACTAACCCTTCCACCTAAAATATATCCTTCATGAAAATGTGCTGTTAAATCCTTATCCACTACATTAATTTGTGGCTCTTCACTAGTTCCGCAAGGAAGAGTAGAAAAGGGGCGCATAACCAACCGCAAGAGTTTCTTTTCCATGTTGACACTTAGAACATGACCAGAAACAGGTTGTCCAACATGATATCGATTCTGGAAATCCTCAAGCTCACTGGGTTCAGTAGCACTATCAAGAATATATAGCTGAGCCCTTACATTTCGCGATATTGTTAACCAGACCCATTCACTTTCTACTTTATATACATAACCAGCCACGCATTGCCCAATTTTAAACTCAAGATTTTCAGATACATCATCTATATCACTGGAACCTGAATTGAAATTGAGTTATATATTAAATTGCAGGAAGATTATGATAATTTTCATAATTAACAAGTACAAACTGTTTAGATATATTTGACTAGCAGATGCTGACGAGATAGAATTAAGATTCATTAGAAAACAAACTTGGGAAAATAAGGGCAGACTGGAATAGTAATAAATGGACACCAAAACAAAGTTCAATCATGGGTGGGGGGATGAAAATATATTTACCCTTGCTTCCATTGAACATGTATCTGATATCAATATCAATATATAATGACAAGAACAAAAACGGTTATAACTTTATAATACAAGGATGTTAGGATGTCAGGTAAAATCAATTCCCAATAAGAATTCAACTGTAGGATCTACTCCCAAGCACCACTGAGGTAAATAATAAAGATGAGTCCATAGATGGCTACATGCTTATGAAACAAATTCTTGGCCTTCAATTTAACCAGTCTTTCTTCATATATGTTTCACAAAGTAACCAGTATTTCAATCATTCACATATTTTCAAGCTAGTGGTGTACTTAACCTGTAACCATTTCAGGTTTGACTGATAGCTCCCACTGTGAGCCCTTCTGATTGCCATCTGACTCATTAGGTTTTGCAACAATCCTTGCTGTCACTGTTTGCCCAACTTTGTAGCTAGAGAATGGATTTTCCAAAACATTTCCATTCTGTACCTGTCCATAGATAGGCACCCAACTATTTAGAAAAATAGTAAAACTAAAATAGATAGCACATCAACAAGAGGGCAAGCATTGCTGCACTGCATCATTAAGGTCACTGCTATGTGAATTTGGTCACAATTTACAGCTACAGAAACAGCATATCAGCTTGGGGTAAGGCCACTCAAATCTGACACTCACAAGGCCCCCGAATGGCAGAAGCTTTGTTATCAAATCTACAACTTTAAATGCTAATTTTAATATTGACACCAGAAAAACAGAAGGCTTACCTCTGTTATGTGAATCCGGCCATGTACACCAAATCCAAACTTCAGCTTCAGTTCAAGCGTTTTGATGTCAGTAATCTGGACAACCATACCATAAAAGAAAATTCATGAAAAACATTTTAAATTTGTCAGAATAAGAAATACTACTCTGGACTCAAATATAACCAAACTAGATAAACCCACATACCTCTGCCTCAACCAGAGTTCCCACTTTGTAGCTAGACTTCTTCTTGGTTCTTTTAGAAGTAGATGTCTCATTGACCTCATTGAGAACTAAGAGCAACCTTCCTGATGTTTCAGGACTTGGAAGAGCCATAACAGTTGCAACAACACTAACCAAGTAAAATATGTAATGCAATGAGTTGTGGGAAAACTAGGAAACATAATGAAGCTTCTACTTATGAAAACAATTCTCAAATTTAAAATTAAAATGATATTTCACTATAAGAAGCATTTTTCAGAAACTTGATATATCTGCTAGCAATGGAATACTTAAAAGAGCATACATCTGATTTTCCAATTCCTTTGACAATAAAAAAGCATATGCCTCATGTACTCCAAGTAACAGGAAACAAATTATGATATGAACTCAGGAGACAATTATTATGCATAAATATTTGGCCTCCAAACACAATGATTAGCAATAACCCGATAATGAATTAAATACTGTAACTTTACAAGTAGAAACACACAAGATTAGGGAGTAGAAAATGATTCTTAGTAAATGATCAACACAGGAATCTAAGAGTACAAGAGTAAGGAAAAGAATTATACAAGTCCAAAATTTATGTCAAAAAAGGAAAGTCCAAAGAATACAAGATGATAACCAAAACACAAGACAAACAAACAGAATATAAATGAGCATTTCCTTGTATCCCCTTGTGTATCCAAAGAAAAAAGACCATTCAACCAAAAACTTTTACATAAAGACCAATACAATCAGGCAGTTTGTCACTACCAACTCTTTAACGTATTAAAAGAGGAATTGAAGTCTAGGAATCACACAGGTGGCACTGACCAGGCTGCTAACAGACATTCAAGTGTGTACCCACATTACCATCCAAAATTATTGGGAGCACCATATTACTTAGACACGAACTTTTGAGTAATGATTAGTTATACTGGATAAAATAAATGTGAAAAGCTGAGTTGATACTTTTAATCAGATCAAATTTTGTGCTCACCACTGCCCATTTTGGTATAGTTTATGAGGAAACCTTTGAGCATTATAGTCTGATACTGATGCATATCCTATAGTGTAATCATTTTCTGGAATTGATAGAACCTGCTTTGTAGATAATTTCAGTAAAATATGTTAATATGCATGAACAAGTTTTACTTTACCAGAAGATAGCTAAAGGTGAGAACAACATTAATACTTGCCAGGTAATTTTCTTTTACAATTTCCACTACTGCATTCACAGTCTGATGCAATACCAAGTCCTTTGATGCCTCCCTTCGACGTTTCTGGAACCAAGGTATTTCATTGTTTTGGTCAAAGTAGGTCATGAAAGAATGATGCAAGCAGCCTCATGCACAAGGGCCAAGGCTGCCTTCTTAAGACAAAATAGAATGCCCTTTATAGAAACCTTAAACATAATGTCATAACAAAAAAAAAAAAATCCAAACTGTTTTCCCTTCAGATAAAAAAAAAAAAAGAATGTTTATTAGAGAGAAGAAAGAAACAATGCAACGAGATAATTTCATAAAGATGGTTCCATAGCATGGCAGCATATAATATGTATCAAAAATTTCACTCAGCTCTTTCTCTGCCATATGGGACCAAAATGTGATAAATATGCATGAAGACAGACGTAAGAGGTGAGGAGCAGAAAAAAAATTCCAACCTTCTTGTTGGTATGACTTATGGAACTTTCTTTAGATCTATTAATGAACTCTGGTTTTAGAGTTAACTCAACAAGCTTGTCTGCCTTTGCAACATCAAGAACCAATGCTTCCACTACAGAGCCACTCTCCAAAATAGTTCCAGCCACTAAGGAATCATATCACGATGAGTATTGGTACTTGCACTTGATAAGAACCATCCAAATGTTAATAACTAAATACCATGTGGGGGACAAAACTTACACTGATAATTGGCAATAAAACCAAAAACATCATTATACTTTTCAAAACTTATAACAAGTCCAACATCCTCAACATTCTTAACTTTCCCTTTTGCAACCATACCAATATTAAATCCTTCATCCCACTTTGAATCAGATGCACCAGATCCCCAGTATTGCAACTTTGCAATCTAATTCAAAGATGCACACAAGATTAGAAGTAATAGAAAAGGAAGAGGATGTGAAAGAAATTGCTGACAGGAAAACAGAAGAGCAAAATGATGCTAGGAGGCAAATAAACAGAAATAACGAAAATCAAAATGTTATTTTTTATAAAAAAAGATACATAGCATTACATTGTTTGTTATGATAAGTCAAAAAGCAATTCACAGCCAGAAAACTTTTTTCATGGGTTTAACTTGTATTTTCTAAGACAAGTCAAAGTGGTAGAGACCACTTAACTATCCAATAATCAATAATAATATCAACTCATTTGGGCAAAAAATTTCTATCTTCTATTTTCCAAAATTTAATGAAAAAGGAAACACAGATTGAAATTTGCAGATCAAGTTTTATTAGAAGAGCTAGTTATATCACACCTTAGAAAAATCTCATAAGAAGAAAGTAAATAGTAAAACTGCATTAATCTAGTTGCAGAACTAAGCGAACACCTACATCATTTTCTAATCAAAATAAATGAATGTATAGATGAATAAAAGTACTCTAGGTATCTAATTCTAAATTTCAAAAATAACAGTTTGGAAAGAAATTGAGTAAGACAACAAGCATGTTTGCAGGCATATGAAGCACATAGTTGAAAACAGCATAAGGATAGACATCTGTGTGTGCTAGCATGCATAAAATAAACAATTTAATAAGTAGAATAATAAAAGGCAAGACTATGTGTCAATAATATTAGAGTTACAAGATAATTGTTTATACCTTGTCATCCATGAGAAAGTAGTCCTGAATAAATGATGCATCAATTGAAGAACAAGCTGTCTGCTTTAGCGAGAGTGTTACTCTACCAGTTTCACTACTAACCTGAAGTTTTTTTTAATAAAAAAAGAATATTAGTATTACACTGTTTTAGCCAGCACTAAGCTTTCATAAAATCGATATACAGCCTGAAATATACTAACATTGGATATGTTGCTGCGAACTGATTGTCCAATGTAATAAGCTTCCAAAATATTGCTTTTTTGGTCATCTGCAGCCTATACAATAGAACGAGGTTACCAGGCAATAATATGCCTAGGATAAAGTGAGGTGTGTAAAAGAGAAAAAAAGGGAAGGGCATGTGTTAAATTGAGATACCTTATTTCTAGGAGCAAAGCCGGTTAAATGACCAAGGAAGCGAACAAAGCAGCCAGACTCAATTACGTTACATATATAGCCCTGCTCCATACACAATTTATTTAGCAAAAGACGAAAAACTTAACAGCATGTCACTGATTAGCAAGAAACTAAAGAAAAATTATGTGACTACTAAAAAAAAGTGCTGGAAGCAATTCATAGATGTTTGACATCATCACTTACATGCACAACAGAGTTAGGATGTATCTGATTGATATCTGCAGGAATCTGCTGAGCATGTTTAATAAGAGAACTTTTGGCAGACAGGATCAAATTGTTTCCTTTAACATCTACATTGATTAAAATAAAACATAAATTAATAATTGCAGATTTATGATATAAGTCATCAACTCGATAGATGACACTGAAAAGCAAAACACAGAATAATAAGAGTGAATCTCATTCATATCTAAGAAATAACATTAAAAACCTATGTTGAAGTTTCTGTTTCACACACAAAATACAGTTTCTTACTGAAAACTGTTGAAATTAAAGCAATAAAATTCTAAATAATTATGATATCGTGATGTAAAAAATTGACTTCTCTTATTTATTTTCATAACTTAGGTCAAGTAAAATTATAGTACAAAAACATAATCTTAATGATAGTAGTAAGTTAAAAAGTAGCTGCTACACCAAAAATAGAAGGGAAATAAAATCAGCCCAGCAATGAATGTCTAAGTAGTAAATGAAAAGATGTTAAAATAGAAGAGGAGTCAAACTTATATATATAACCATGGGGAAAACTTGGATCCTTCCCTACCTCTACAAGGTAAACAAATTCGGTATCAAACCTTAATAAAATGACACAAACACAGAATTGTTAACATTTCATGCCTAACAGCTTTGCCCAGGCATTAACTTTGTCTACAAAGAACATGCTGAATATCTTAACTGTACCTAGAACCAGTAGTTTGTCAAAATTATATCCAGGTTTCAATCCTGAATGCATCAAAATAGCTTGCCCTGCAAAGTAAGAAGCTACAATTAGCAATTACATGAAGAGTAAGCAGCAATGGGAAAGCCTTTACCAACCATTAGGGAATTTTTACCATGATGATCTGCCAAGTGCTCCATAGATATTGTACCCCTTGAGAAACCACTTGCATTGACATAAACAACTACAGCATTAGATGTTATTCTGTCAACAACTCCTGAAACAAGGCTACCCAATGTAACCATATCATCTTCAGAAACCCTGTTATATGAAATCACATTGGATTAGCATAATTTGCACCCCAGCAGAGTGCCTGCCTTCACTTTTTAATCACAACCCTAAAGTAAGTCAGCAGATAGCTTTTTATTTTACCTGACAGAACTTAAACTACATTTTTTACACTTTAAAGAAAACATATTATCTCACCAAAAAATACTATTTGACAACAAGCGGAAAGTGGAAACAAGCAAACCTTGTGGGCTTTATTATGAAACTAAGGTTGATTCTTCGTGAAGCAGGAATGCAACTTATGACCCGGCATTTGACAACTTGGCCAACATTGTACACTGTACCTGGATCAGCCCCTGGCTCTAATCCAAGTTCAGATCTGCTCTTAAATCAAAACAATGAATAACATAATTCTAGTAAGAGAATAACACTAATACTCACACCACAACTGAAATGTAGTCACAGTCAATGAGTTTTCAAGATGCCACAACATAAAAACAGGTAAATAATGCACACCAAAAATAAAGGCTTGCAATTGAAGACTTGTTCAACTTTAGAATTGGGCTAACCAAGTTAGCAAGAAACTCAGTTCATAACTATGGATTGGCTAGCATCATGGCGAGGCAGATTTTTTGCAAACTGTGTTAGGATATAAAGAGAAGGAAGAGTTAGTTAATATAGTTAGACTACTAATGAGTTAGTTAGTAAAGGGGTTTATTTGATATAAATAGAGGGAGAAGGATAGGAGAGAGGGAGAGATGATCATTTTGTGGATTGAGCATTAGCTCTTTGTTAAAGGAGAAATCCTTTGTGAAGGGGAAACTCTTGGAGGAGAGTTTTCTCCTATTTTCTGTTCTCATTCTATTCAATAAAATTCTTCCAAATTATTTCTTTTCTTTGCCATTTCAACATTTTGGTTTGTAACAATTGTCTGACCTACCGGATCTTCGAGGAAGAGCCAGTGTTAGAGATAGAGGAAGTGCTACCGGATCAGCAATCGGAGAACATGGCTTCCAGTGATGCAAGACTTACTGCGTTGGAAAAATCTTTGGAATCTTTTAAGAAAGAATCCAGCGAGTCGTTCGCATCTTTCAGGAAGGAGGTTAGTGATGCATTGACAAAGATTGTACTCAGATTCAAAGGAGTAGAAGATTTTTGTGCATCCCTCAAGGAAGAGAAATCCAGATTAGACTCGGAAGATTCGGAAGACGACAATCATATTGATGGAAGTGAGGACACCAGTACGGGATCTAATGGCGACCAATTATGGTCCATGAAACTGGAATTACCAACCTTCGAAGGGGGAGACCCAATGGGTTGGGTTGCTAGGGCTGAAAAATTCTGAGGTACAAGAAATTCCTTCATTCCATAAGCTGCAATATGCATTCATGAGCATGGAGGGTACTGCAACACATTGGTCTACATTTGGAGCCAAAAGAACCCAGATTCAGATTGGGAGTCATTTTCCACAGCTTTGATCAAAAGATTCGGAGATCGCTACGGTAACCACATCTTTGAAAGATCGAGTATCTTGAAGCAAGAAAAGCAAACTGAGATGGAAATCCACATTGAAGAAATGGAGACTTCCACAGTGTTCTTGAAAGAGATGACAAACAATGAATCTGAGCATAAGCAAAGGCTGCAGCCATTGGTGAAAAATCAAGAAGTCAAACAAGAACTCGATGGGTCAATGAAGGTGTTTGTGAGAGAGACAGCCAATGGGTTGCAACATCATTCTTGCAATGCCAGCATTTCAGAGTTAAAGCATTCTGCACAAGATATGGAAGAGTCAAGAAATCATTCTTGAAGAGAAAAGAGTGAAAGATGAGGAAATGATGGAGACGCATCCCACTCACATCAAGAAGACGGAGGGAATAAAAGAGATCAAGATGTGGTTGAAAAGGTGGATAGAAGAACAAGACATCATGTTGGAGGACAAGATTACAAATAAGCAAAGCATTCAAGAGGAGACCTATTAGGATTGTATTTAGTATATTCACTGTTTGTAAAGTGCTGATTAGCTTTTGCTAATAGCACTTCCTTTCTACTGTACACATGCAAATAGGATAGCGTACTCTGGAAGCTTTATACAGAGGTTATATAAAAACCTCTTTTGTAACTGTCAAAGAAATGAAAAACAGATTCACAAAATAAAATCAGAGTTCCTTCTTCTCTCTCTACTTGTCTCTAGTTTCTCTCTAAAATGGTATCATGAGCTAATTTTTTGCACTAATCGTGCATTCATCTTCAAGATCCTGTTCATGCGTTGCGGATTCTGTTCGTCACTTTCTGTTCGTGATTTTCTGCTTCGCTGTTCAAGATCCTGTTCGTCACTCTCTGTTTGTGATTTTCTGTTCGTCACTTTCTGTTCAAGCTCTACTTACGCTTGTCACTTTCTGTTCGTGATTTTCTGTTCTTGCTTGGTTACTGTTCATCCGTTCGTAACGTCCGGCACTGCTTCACTCCGTAACTGTTCCTACTCATCCGTACATCTACGTTTCAGCTTGATCTTGGTGGAGTTTTTCTTTTCAGCACTGTCTGCCTTGTTTGGAGTCAATTTTGGCCTCTTTATTGTTCGTGATTGGGTCCTGGTGCTGTTGTTTGGATCTCCATTGATTGTTGACTGGTGCTTCGATACTTGCTTTCAATTGATTTCTGGTACTATTGTTTGCCTAGTGTTGTGCTTTTGCTTCTGATTGTTAAGAATTCTCTGCTCTATTTGTTGGTCTATTCATGGCTTCCGCTCCTGTTTCACATCAATTTCCCACTTCTGTTGTTGAGAAATTGGATGATTCTAACTACTTACACTGGCGTCAACATGTTGAGCCAGTTATTAAGTCACATAAACTGCAGAGGTTTGTAGTCAATCCTGTAATTCCGCCACGATATCTCACTGAAAGTGATTCAATCCTTGACAAGGTTAATCCGGAGTTTGAAGCTTGGGAGGTTCAGGACCAAACTCTTCTTGTTTGGCTTCAATCCACTCTCTCAAAATCAGTTTTGTCTCGTGTCCTTGGTGCTGAACATTCTTATCAAGCGTGGGACAAAATTCATGAACATTTCAGTCTACACACTAAGTCCAGAGCTCGTCAATTGCGTTCTGCAATGAGGGCAGTTTCTCTTGATGGCAAGTCAATTGATGAATACTTGAGAAAGATTAAAGGCTACGTGGATGAGTTAGCTGGAGTTGGAGTTCCAGTACGACATGAAGAGTATGTGGATGCTCTGCTGGAAGGT
>PYAF01005351.1:377382-387753 GCA_007407185.1 Glycine tomentella | reverse complement strand
AAGGAGTTGTCGAATCCAAGCTCCCCATTTCTAATCCAAGACCAGCAAGAGAACAATGCAGCTTCCATCACTTTAACGTGATTAAAGCTTTCATTGTGGAAGACAATTCTGTTTCTATGCCACCAAATATTCCATGTCAAAGCCAGCCACCATAATGACCATCTATGTGAGGTGAGCCCTATTTTCTGGAAGAAGCCAATGTAACCGATAGGATTAAATTCTCCCTTATCGGAATAGAGGGAGTGTCTGAATTAATTCGGCAAAAAACAGAAATACACAAGTTGCAGAAAAATGTAAATGAGCACGGAGGCCCCCTGCTATGGAGAATATTCTCCAAGCCCTTTCTACACCTGTAGAAACTATTCAAATACTTTATAGTTCCATTTCTTTGTTTGCTGAGGGCCCAGATCAACATTCTTATCAATAACCTATTAATATACATGCTAAGGCATCGAAAAAGAATTCCACTAGAATATTATATCAAATGATGCATGCATGCATGAAATTCTTGCACTCAATAACTTAGTACATTATACAGAAGGAGCTTACAAAAAAAGTATTTCAGTGTGTCAAGCAAACACTAGGATACAATTTGCAAAAATGGGAGCAGGGCAAGTTGTAAAAGTTGCAAAGGTCAAATTCAAAAGTACCTTCTGAGATTCACTGCACTTATCCTTCCAATTGGTTCCAGGATAAATATTTTGCAAATGAAACAGATCAACCTGCAATGAAAAGATTCTAAACATTAATGTTGTGAGAGCATTGAGTTTGTCAAGAGAATCTATTTACATAATATCATTGAAGCATTCCATTTACAACAATTGCAGGATGCACTTACAGTTCCAGTGAAGTATGTGAGAAATGATAACATAACACCATTCTCAAGGATTGACTTCACACGAGCATTTACTAGCATTCCTGGAACTAGAAGATCAATTGATAAACCTCTGAGATCCTTGGTCTGTATCAAATGCACAGGGAAAATAAGTTAAACAACCAATCAAAAGGGAATTGAGAATCATTAAAAATAGATACCAAAAGGACAATATGATGAATACAGAGGAAGCATATTGATAAGAGATGAGAGAGCGTTAGAGAGAGAAACAGTGTGTTGGGGGGGGGGGGGGGGGGGGGGGGGGGGGGGGGGGGGGGGGGGGGGGGGGAACCAAATTAGTCATCGTCAGGATGGGTTTAGGTACAGACAACACCGCACGGCAACGGTGGCGACACACGGAAGATCATCACAACCAAGTAATTGGAGGGACAAGGCTGATCTGTCTTCATTTTACTTCACCCATTTTCCAGAGGAGTTGGGGGAGAAGGATCTATGGTTCATTTTCAAAAAATGGGGGGACATTAGAGAGGTTTTCATTGCAAAAAACAGAAATAGAAACGGTAGAAGATATGGTTTCGTTCATTTCAAAGGAGTAAACAACATTCTGCAACTGGAGAGAGATTTGGATAATTTGATCATAGGGGGTCTCAAATTACATGCGAACATTCCCAAACACGAAAGGGAGAGGCGCATCACTGAGACGAAAGGCAAGGCTGTACTATATGACACAGAGGCACAGGCTGACAACCTATGGGGGAGAGCAAGTGGGTCGAGAAGCTATCAATCTACGCGTCCTATACTGCAACCCTCATATGCACAAATGGTTGCTAAACCCAACTATGAGGTCAAGAAAAGGTGGTACCCAAACCGGTCAAATGAGTTGTGTAACCCATCTTCCTCGTCAATTAAGCTTGTCATACAGATGGAAAGTAAGAAATGGCTCAGTGAAGCATGGGTTGGCAGGTTGAGGAAGTTGAACATGTTTGATAGGCTGGAAGAAGAACTAGCATGGGATGGAGGCGAGGACATCAAATCAAGGTACATTGGGGATGACATGGTACTTCTGATGGGTATGAATGATAGTAAAGCAGAGGAGATACGCCGGAACGAGGATAACTATGGATTTTCCATGTTTCATACTCTGGAAAAATGGAAACCAACTATGAAGCCTGGTTTCCGCTTGGTCTGGGTGCTGTGTTGGGGCATTCCGCTTCATGCATGGGATTCAATAACTATAGCCAAGATAGTGGCCTGTATTGGCGATGTGGTGGAGCTGGATGACGAAACAGACGATCTTCAGCGTCTAGATAGAGCCCGTGTGCTTATCAAGACACCTCGATCACCCCTTATCAATCACAATGTCGTGGCTAACATAAACCGGGTCGATTTTAAGATTAACATTGTAGAGGAGACTTTTGCGGGCGCTGGTAGATGTGGGTGTTCCAAAAGATGCTATGACGACTCATCAGATGAAGTAACATCGGTGGAGAGCTCAAATGGAAGCGTTTCATCGGAAGGTCAGCCGCGAGTGACAAAACCGGCGGTGGTTGAACCACCGGAGACCCTCGTTGAAGGAGATAGTGGCGCTTCTGGGGATGCTCAGTCTTTACCCGCTGGTTTTGACCGACAATCAGCGGGTAAACTAGGCATCTCTGACAATAGCAGTACCAGCAAGGCTGTAGCCCTGGACACGCTTGGTGATACACTGTCACCTAACAATCACAAAAATGGTGCGGTCGGGAACTGTGCTCGACTGAAGGGTACGGTTTCAAAAGCGAAAGAAGCAAAAGAAGCTGCAGAAGGAAAGGTCAATGGGGAGCCTTGTGTGGATTCAGAAGATGAAGGCACAAAAAAAGAAAAATATGGGGAGTTAGTGACACCAATTTCGTGGAATTGTCTAGAAGGGGAGGACATAGTGTCACGTGCAGTGGCAGATGGGAGAGATTTTGAAGAAGCTGGCACGAGACTCACTTTGGAGGGTGGATCTGAAATAACAAAAGGCCTCATCACTCCTTTGGGCCATAAGACTATTTGGCCTTTTTGCCAAGTATATTCACGTTGCAAGGGGGGGAAAAATAAAGAAAGCTTTTTTGAAAATCCACGATCAACACCAGGGCCCTAATAAAACAAAAGAAACACCAGCAATTGAGAAAGGAAAAGAGGCACTTAGTATCCAACTTAACCCAATGTCATCAACAAATAGGCTGGAGGGCAGTGGTTTAAAAAAGACAGCAGATTGGGGGGCAGGTATAAAGGAGAAGGTAGGCTCAACATCGAGTTCCAGCTCGAGTCCCATCAAATCAAAACAATCAGCTGACTTCTGGTCTTTGGCTCAACAACTGGGTGTAACCAGTCATAACCAGGATTATGAGATTAACAACAACAAGGTTTCAGAAGAAGATGAACAGGGAGCTTCTAGGAAGTGGGGGAAGAATGAAGTTGTTTTATGAAAATCCTATCCTACAATGTTAGGGGGCTGGGGAGGGGTGTGAAATGGAATTCAATCAGAAAATTGGTGGGGAAAGAAAAAGTCGATATGTTGTGTTTACAAGAGACAAAGAAAGAATCAATAGACAAGGTGGTATGCCAAGCTTTATGGGGTGATTCCAATGCTGTTTGGGAATATCAGCCAGCAATTAACAAAGCTGGTGGCTTACTATGTATTTGGAACGAGGAGGCTTTTAAAGTTGAGAAAAAACTGACTGGTAGTGGCTTTATTTATCTGGAGGGATCTTGGGTGGCAGAAGATAAGAAGGTTACCATAGTGAATGTCTATTCGCCCTGTGATGCTGCTTTGCAAAAAGCTTTTCGGGAAGAAATTAAACTATTGAGAAGGTCAAATCCGGGGGGTTTATGGTGCATCATTGGAGATTTCAACAACATTAGAAGACCTTCAGAAAGGTTGGGGACAAGTCAAACAAATCAGGATGGAGGAAATTTAAAAGATTTTAATGATTGGATTGAGGAGTTAGAAGTGGAGGAAGCCCCTAAGATTGGGAGAAAATTTACTTGGTATAGACCAAATGGGTCAGCGAAAAGTAGATTGGATAGGGCCTTGATATCTGCTGAATGGTTAACCTTATGGCAAGGCTGTACCCAGGTCACCTTGGATCGCAATTATTCAGATCATTGCCCTATCATGCTGGTTTCATCTCATGCTGATTGGGGACCGAAGCCATTTCGTTTCCTTGACTGCTGGCTTGAAGACAAATCCCTCAGGAAAGTTGTTTCAGAGGCGTGGAATTCCAATTTGGGGTCAGGGTGGGGTGGTTTCATTTTAAAAGAAAAGCTAAAGCTTCTTAAACAGAAATTGAAGGTTTGGAACAAGACTCAGTTTGGCAATATTCAACAAAAGATTAGAGGTCCAGAGCTGGAATTGAATAAGATCGAACTTGATGCTGAGGATAGACATATGACTGAAGAGGAAATTAAAAGGAGAAAACAACTACAGGAAAATTTATGGGCTGCTGCAAAATCAAATGCCTCTTTGCTAAGACCAAAGGCAAGATCGAGATGGATTAGAGAGGGAGATTGCAATTCCCGCTTCTTTCACTTGACTGTTAGTTGGAAGCGTAGGAAAAATTTGAAGCAAGGGCTGCTTGTTGATGGTTGCTGGTTAGATGAGCCTGGAAGGGTTAAGGAGGAAGTCAGGAATTTTTTCATGAGCAGATACCAAGAACAACATACAGCTAGGCCTAAGCTAGATGGAGTCAGCTTTAGAAGTATTGAGCAGCAACAGAATAATGCCTTGATTGCTCCTTTCGAGGCTTCAGAAATCAAGGATGCAGTTTGGTGTTGTGGTAGTGATAAGAGCCCTAGACCGGATGGTTTTAATTTTAGATTCATCAAGGAGTTTTGGGACATTATAAAGCCTGATGTATTTCGCTTCATGGATGAATTTTATGTTAACGGGATTTTCCCAAAGGGGGGAAACGCCTCTTTCCTAGCATTGATTCCCAAGGTACTTGATCCTCAAAGTCTTAACGAATACCGCCCTATTTCACTAATAGGCTGTATTTATAAGATTGTGGCTAAGGAGCTTGCCAATAGATTGAAGAGGGTGCTACCTCTCATCATTGATGAACGACAATCTGGTTTCATTGAGGGACGTCAATTACTACATAGTGTCGTCATTGCAAATGAGGCCGTCGAGGAGGCAAAAAGGAGCAAAAAGAAATGTTTGATCTTCAAGGTTGATTATGAAAAAGCTTATGATTCGGTTAGCTGGGATTTTCTTATGTACATGATGATGAGGATGGGATTCTGTTCTAAATGGATCTCTTGGATCAAAGGTTGCTTAACCTCAGCTACTATTTCTATTTTGGTTAACGGAAGCCCAACGTCAAAGTTTCAACCTCAAAGAGGTTTGAGACAAGGGGATCCACTTGCCCCTTTCTTGTTCAACATTGTCGCGGAAGGTCTTACAGGGTTGATGTGACAAGCCCAAGCGAAGAACTTGTATGATGGTTTCAAGGTGGGAAGGAATAATGTGGATATCAGCATCCTTCAATACGCTGACGATACTATTTTCTTTGGGTCAGCATCCATGGAAAATGTTCGAACTATAAAGGTGATGTTGAAGAGTTTTGAGCTAGTTTCGGGGCAGAAGTTAAATTGCAACAAGTGCAGTTTTGGTGCTTTCGAGATGAATGATCAGTGGGTATCTGCAGCAGCTAGCTTCCTAAACTGTGGGGTGTTATCTGTACCTTTCTCGTATCTGGGTATCCCAATTGGGGCTAACCGAGACGTTGTGCGACTTGGGATTCAATAATTACAAAGTGTGAGAGGAAGCTGTCCAAATGGAAGCAAAAATACATATCTTTTGGGGGAAGGGTGACTTTAATAAAAGTTGTACTTAATTCGATCCCTATATTCTTTTTTTCTTTTTTCAGGGTGCCGAAGAAAGTGGTTACTACTAGGTTGGAAAGATTGCAGAGGAGGTTCTTGTGGGGCGGAAGTTTTGAGCAGCAAAAAATTCCTTGGGTGTGCTGGAAATCTGTGTGCTTACCAAAAGAGAATGGTGGTCTGGGCATCAAGAAGTTAGAGTGTTTTAACCAGGCTTTGCTGGGTAGATGGCGATGGAATCTATTTCATCATCCGGAGGAATTGTGGGTCCAGCTTTTAGAGTCCAAATACGGAGGTTGGAGAAATTTAGATGTCACAAGGAGAAGGCAAGAGATTCTGTATGGTGGCAAGATCAGTGTTTAACTTTTAATTCACTAGAGGCAGGAGGGTGGTTTGCTAGAGGCTTGAGATGGAAGGTGGGTTGTGGGTCCAATGTATTATTCTGGGAAGATGGATGGAAAGAGGACAGGGTACCTTTGAAGGATAAATACCCTAGGTTATATCAGATTTCTTTACAACAGCAGCACTTTATTCAGCATATGGGAGCCTTAAATCAGGGAGGGAGTGAATGGCAATTCCGTTGGAGAAGGGCATTTATGGAGGGCGAAATAGATATGGTGATAAACTTTCTAGGGGAAGTACAGGGTTTGGTGGTAGTTGAACAGCAACCAGATTCATAGGAATGGGTGGGAGCATCAGGTGGATCTTATTCAGTGAGGAGTGCTTATTGTTTACTTAACAAGGAGGAGGTATCTCAGGAGCAGGATGATGTGTTCCAGATTCTGTGGAAATTAAAAATCCCTGGCAAAGTTTCATGCTTTGCCTGGAGATTAATCAAGGATAGATTGCCTACTAAGCAAAATCTACGTAGAAGAAACATGGAGATAAATGACATCACATGTCCTTTTTGTAGAAGCCTAGAGGAAGATGCATCACACATTTTCTTCAACTGCCCTAGTATCCTGCCTTTGTGGTGGGAATCTAGGTCTTGGGTTAATATTGTTGGAGTTTTTTCGACTGTCCCAAAAGAACACTTTCGACAATCCTCTTTCTGTCATTTAAGTGGGATTGGCTTACTTAGGTGGCAAATCTGGTGGATTGCTCTGACTTGGTGCATTTGGTATCATAGAAACTGGATTACCTTCCATAATGAAGTGTTTGATGGTCAGAAAGTGTTAGAGGAGGCTATATTTTTTTGCCGGTCTTGGCTGCGAAACCTGGAGAAAGGATTTGACATCCCTTTCCATCTTTGGTCTAGCAATTTGAGAGAAAGTTTTGTATCTCAGGGGAGGGTTTAGATTTCGTTTCTAGGAAACTAACAGAACTAGGTTGGCTTCCAGCATGTTTCATCATGCCTCAAGCCTTTTTGGTTCTGTCCTGGTTCCTAATAGCTTGTAATTAGGCAGTACCTCTTGTACTGTTCTATTTCTATAATATATATACTTATCTTTGCTAATCAAAAAAAAAAAAATGAATAGAGGAAGCATACCACACTTTTAGACATTGTATCAGGGTCAGAACTCAAGTATGCTGATCAAAAAAAAAAATGAATACAGAGGAAGCATACCACACTTTTGGACATTGTATCAGGGTCAGAACTCAAGTAAACCACTTTACGAACTTTATCAATGGTTCTAACCAAACCCTGCAGAAGTTTCCCAATTTTTACTTCACCACCCCAGCCTTCTGCATAAGAAAAGAAAGGGCAAAGAAAACCACAAATTGAGCTTGGTTCAATCATGCCCAGACAAGATGAGCAAAAAATTCACAGTAGTTGCTTGATTTTTTACCAGCAGAGCTGTGATTTGGTAAGAACCCCATGAAAGAAGGTAAACCAAAATGAAGAATGTAACCATGATCTTCAATACTCTTCACATATGCAGCAAGGACCTGAATATACGTAGTGCACAAAAATCAAAACTTTCATCTATCATATTCCATAATCCCTATGACACTCAAAGGCCACTGAATATAGTGAATGGATTAAGAACCAGCACAGGCTACAATATGAAATGCCTTGCAAATGCAATCATCATAATGATAGATCATAATAGCATAATAAAATGTATATAATAAGAATAACAACTAGTTGATTTTTATTTTAATTTTCTTTTTACATTTTTACAATGCAATAAACAGATTCAAAAGAATATAAACAGATTTAAGGTAGCATATTTATTTATTAAAATTAGCAATTGCTCAGTATAACTGATTTAAAAGAATTGTTTTTAAACAGAAACATTAAATTATGGTGACTCTTAGCAATCAAAATTCATAGGAAATTCAATTCTAGGTTCAAATCCTATAAAAAAAAATTTATGGAAAGTTGCTTTATTATGAACAAACAGGAGCATTGTAAGAATGTAACACAATAAGCAAACTATATATGCAATCTACAATAAATAAATCAGCAAGTAGGCAAATGCAGTGTGAATTAAATCCTACATCTAATACAAGTGCCATCCAGAGTAAGGTATACAGTACAGAAGCCTAATATAATTATAGGAGACTAGGAAACATAGTGGCTCCAATATACACACAATAATTTAAGGTTAAGGTCAGCATCGGATTGCTTAAATGTTGTTGAAATTACTCTTCCAAATGAAGATTTTTGTAAACACATTATTCTCCTTGAGATGCATCGCACATATAGCCAGGCTCAAGTATGTCATAATTGACAATCTCTTAAAAAATCAAAGGAGGAAACTAAATCCTAGTCTAGATGATTGATTAAAAGAAAAAGTCAACTACAAATAATTTCATGATAAAATAATGACATACCATGCCTTCCTGAACAACATCCAAGTTGTAGTTCTTGTGTAACAAAGAAAGACGCAAAGAAAGCCAAATTTTCCTGCTTCCTTTCTCTTTCTTGTCATCATCCAATCTCAGTACAACACAAGAAACCAGCTGCCCAACACAAAATACACCAGAAAGGAAAATTTCCCCAATCTGAAGCAAGGAGAGAAACAAAGAGATGAGCTAAAACTGATGGGCAAAAAACAATTTCAAAATTAATTAGAAAATTTATGCTAAGTCATAGTGAAGATATGTGTAAACGGCAACGATCGCAGGAGAAGAACAATCAGAATTATACAAAAAAAGCTTATTGCACACCTCAATTTTGTCATCAAAAATAGGATCCACTGCATCTGAAGCGTGAACTAAACCACGTAAACCCCCTGGTAAACTAACTACAAGGTCTTTCTCATTTACTTCAGCAACAACTCCCCAAAGCTTCATTCCAGGAGTTATATTCTGGCATGCATCCAAGAGTGAAAGGTTTGAGCACAGCACACAGGCAAAAGGAATCCAAACTCCAAAGGTATGATATCAATAAGCCAAATAACAAAAATGCAACAATTAAAGCTAAAAGCATATCATAAAGAATTAAAAATAATATCATAAAAAATAAAAACTTTTAACAGTTAATTGAACTGATCATGACTTCATGACATGAATATACAAACTCAACCCTAAATCATGAAACCAAAAACTACCTAGTTCTATAAGCTATGCACATTAAGCCCATATACAATTGCAGTTCACTAAAGCTATGTTCTTTACATAAAATTACTTAGTGTGAATTTCTACTCTAGAAAGCAGAATAAACCACTCAAAGCAGGCAACACAAAAACATGTAAAATTAATCATTGATGTACTTAGCAACATTTGCATTGCTCTAACTTATTTAATAACCAATTTGCATCCTCCATCCTACAAACTGCTGCACCCTACCTTGAGAGTAATTCTATTCACACGCCGCGGCAATTTTCCGGTGATGCCGTCGCCAGAAAGCGAGCCCCAGTCATCTGCGGCTTCATTACTCTTACTCGACGCATTTCTCCCCTTCTTCTTCCTCGTCTTCCTCGAGGGATCTTTGGCGCCAAACTCGTCGTAATCACTCCTTCCCTTCGAGGAAAATTCTCCGCCTAGAAGAAACACATTCAATCAAAACCAAATTCAAATTCAAATTCAAAAACGAGGATTCCCGAAGAAAAAAACAGAAAAAGTAAGCAGAGTGATTGTTTGCAACCTCGAGGGAAATCGGGAACCTCGTCTTCTAGCTGCAGAGATAGTGCTTCGGACTTAGCGGCGACGACGGCATCATTTTGTTCCCTCTTCTTTGGTTTGAATATTTTCTTAGAGTCTTTATCGATTTTCGGCTTGTCTACATAGTCGTTCTTCTTCTTCTTCTGCGGTTTTTTAGAATGCGGTGCCATGTCGAAACGTTTCTTAGCTCCGCAAGGTTGCGTTGTGTTGTGTTGTGTCGCGGGAAGCAGGAGGAGGAAGAAGAAACAGGGTTTAGAAAGGTTTTAGGGTGGGATTTGGTAAGAGGGGATATGCTTCCTACACCACCACTTTTTCTTATACACCTAGCAATTTTAATTTATTCGAGGGTGAAACTTTATACACCAGCAATAAAACTTATACACCCAGAATTGAACAGTGCATTTCCGAAAAAGCCCTCGTTAAAATAGGTTAAGGCTTTAACGTTCACTTTTCCCTCTCTCCTGGTGTATTGTTGCTGCTGTGGTGCGATTTTTTTCTCCGTCGGCGCAATCAGTTGTTAGCATTTGGGTTGCAGAAGGTGGTGCATTGGTGCTTGTCGGACATTGGGGCGGCTCTTTTGGTGGTTTCCGACATCCACAGTAAGTTGTTTTTCGCGTTTTACTGATTGTGGCGTCGTA
>PYAF01005351.1:334021-377282 GCA_007407185.1 Glycine tomentella | reverse complement strand
ATCCGTATGGTATATACGGATCACACATTGCTTATCCTACGTGCGGATTCACTAATCCGTAGATCCTATACGGATTATCGAATCCGTAAATGACAAAAAATGAAACTTACCTTCACCGACAGCTGCTCCACCACCGTCTGTCACTCCGACCAACCCAACAGCGTCAAAGGCAACCACCACCAGCTTAAACGACCACAACCTACACCTCCCACTCACAATGCACTCAACGGAAGCTTCAACTGTTAATGGCAGCAAAAAATGTCCTCAGCTTTTGTTATAATAAACCAACGAAGGGTAGATTTGGCATTTTTAAAAAAATCTGGGTGTATAAGTTTTATTGCTGGTGTATAAAGTTTCACCCTTTATTCGAAGAATGCTTTCATTTTTTTTTTGTTTGATAAAAGTGATATATCCATCGCTTTTCTTCATTTTTCATTGGCTGGGTCGTTCTCGTTCATTCTTCAGTTATGATTTTTCATTTCCGATTGGTGTTGTTATTCTGGTGGTGGAGGAGGTGGTCGTCATTCATGGTGGTTGGTTGGTTTGGGTTCGTCGGAGGTATGTTCCTCCACCCAGCACTGTCATAATCCGTAAAGGTCATACGGATTTCATTGGCTGGGTCATTCTCATTCATTCTTCAACTACGATTTTTCATCATCGGTTGGTGGTGGTGTTTTGATGGTGGAGGAGGTGATCGTCATTCGTGGTGGTTGGTTGGTTTGGGTTCGTCGAAGGTACGTTCCTACACCCAGCACTGTCATAATCCGTAAAGATCATACGGATTGCCAATCCATATGACCTTTACGGATTGTCAATCCGTATGACCTTTTTTTTTATTTTTGTTTAAAAGGGATTTCTTTCTATTATAAATGCTTTTTAATTAATGTATTTGTGAAGTGTGTATAATTTGTTGTATTCAAAAAAAATGTATTTGTTATTGAATTTGTATTAGTCCTTTCAAGAAATGTATTTATGAGTATTCAATATGTATGTAGTTTGTTAATGAACATTTATTTTTAAATTGTTTGTTAAGATGGACAACGATGACTAGATGTATGACAGTATTATGTCTGAAGAAATTAATATGACTGAAGACAACAAAGACGCACCTTTTGCGTTTGAACATAACAAGTGTTCAGTTGATTGTTTTGATGTCTTCAATACTTCAGAGGTATTTATATGATATTGTATTTGACTAAAGTAAGTAAATTAATTATTTGAGAAGATTGAAGTTGTATTATCATTTTTTGTAGGTGTTTAATTCTTGTGATGAGGTATTGCAATGGGCTCGTAGAATTGCATATGAGATTGGCTTTGTAGTCTTGATAATGAGATCTGACACAGCAACTAAAAAAGGGGAAGGACCTCATTTATTTTAATTGGTTGTGAAAGGAATGGAAAGTTTAGAGCATTCAACAAAGATTTAGTACGGACGACGACTAGCACTAGAAAGTGTGGTTGTCCTTTTAAGTTACGAGCAAAACCAGTTGTAGGTAGTGAAGACTAGATGGTGAAGTTAATATGTGGGACTCATAACCATCGTTTGACTAAGTTATTGACTGAACATCCATATGTTGGTTGTTTGACTGAGGATGAGAAGCTTATTGTTGTTGATATGACAAATTCAAGGGTGAAACCTAAGAATATTCTTCTAACTTTTAAGGATCACAATCCAAACAATTGTACAACAATGAAGCAAGTCTACAATGCTAGATATGCGTATCATACTTCTATAGGAGACAATAATATTGAAATGCAACAATGAATGAAGCTTCTTGAACGTGATATGTATATCCATTGGCATAGATTGAAGGATGAAAATGTTGTACGTGACATATTCTGGTCACATTCGGATGCAGTGAAATTGATAAATGCATGTCATTTGGTATTCCTCATAGATAGTACATACAAAACAAACAGGTACACACTCCCTCTGCTGGACATTGTTGGTGTTACACCTATTGGGATGCATTTTCAACTGTTTTTGTGTATTTGGAGGGCGAACATATAAACAATCTTGTTTGAGCTCTTGAACAATTTAGAGAGCTTTTTTTGAAGAGTGATGTTTTCCCTAAAGTCATTGTTACTAATAGATATTCAGCATTGATGAATGTAATGAAGACGATATTTCCTTAAACAACAAACTTGTTGTGTCGATTTCACATTGACAAGAATGTGAAGGCAAAATGTAAAACCCTTGTGGTACAAAACAATGCATAGGACTATGTGATGGATGCATGGGGGAGTCTTGTAGATTGTGGTTCTGAAAAAGAATATGATGATTGTCTTATGAAGTTTGAATGTGCTTGCGTACCGTGACCAATCTTTGTTCAATATGTGAAAGACATGTGGTTGAATCCGCACAGAGAAAGATTTGTAACGGCATGGACTAATAAAGTCATGTATTTTGGAAACACTACAACTAATAGGTATGAAATCCTAAACCTTATTATTATGGTGATGAACAATTAGAGTCTTCGATGAAATCTAATTATGATGTGTTCAAAATTGTATGGTTGAGTCTTCGAAGAAGACACCTATGATTGATAGATGTAACAAGGATGCAACGTCATCCAGCATAATACTGATTTCTCCAATCGGCATATGGAAGCTACTGGTTTCTTTGTGTCATCTCTCGACAAAAGCAGAGATTAAACCCTTATCACTTGTCTCCAATGAACATGTGATCAGCGGGTTTAACCCATAGCGACCACTAACCCTGCAATTTCAGGTGCAAGCATTCCAAATTTTTGCACCTTCTGTCCATGAGACACCCACTTCAACTCAGGGTGTTCCTGGAATTGTTTTCAGTAAATAAGGCCACTTCAAATACATAATCAGCATAAAGTGACAACACTGAAGTATCATGGGGCCCGTCAGGAAAACCTTCAGCATCACAACTTCTATCATCAACAACAGGAATTTCACCCACACCATCACCTTGGTCAGCAGCTACATCCTCTACAACAACAGCACCTGCTTGTTCTCTTCAGGCCAATGTTGTCGGCCTTCGGCGTTGAGCGACTTCTTCTTCGTTACCACTGACGTCTCTACCTAAGACTTTGTTCATAACTCTGCCTAAAGCCCGACGTAATCCTCGTGTTCTAACCATAATCTACAATATTTTCAAACTGTTAGATCAACCCAAATCAATGCAATCAATTTCATTTATTTTCCTACAACTTAAACATTAAAAAAAACATGTGTATTATTTATTATCGACCGTAAGTACTACAATAAAATTCAACACATACATATTCATTTTTTATTTTACCTTCAAATTAAAAACAAAACACATACCATTTACTTTAGCACAATGGTTATTCAAATTTGATAAACTTATTAGTACTTACAAATTAAAAAAAAATGTTACCTCTACACTAAAGACAATAAACTTATTTTTCACAAAATAACCCTTCATTCACATCTGAAATTCATATACATTACACAACAACAAATACTATTGACATATTTTTTTAAACCAAATTACCACATTTTCTAAATAAATAAATAATTCATTTAACCCTTACGGATTGACAATTTGTAAGCCTCATATGGATTGACAATCCGTATGAGATTTACAAATTGTCAATCCATAAGGTTCATACGGATTGAAAATCTTTATCCTCCATACGGATTGCTAATCCATAAGAAGCTTACGGATTGCCAATCCGTAAGGTCATACGGATTGCCAATCAATATAAACGTTACGGGTTTTCAATCTTTTTCTTCTTATGGATTGCCAGTCCGTAGAAGGCCTTCCATATTTTCCAATCCGCTTGGCCTTATGGATTGCCAATGTGTATCCCTCAACACCCAATTCTTTTCCCAATCAACCTAAACGACGTTGTGATAAATCAAAGCAACAACTTACGTGGACGACGATGGTGAAAATCAAACAACCATAGCAACCAATGCAACCACGAATACCCAACAATCACAACAACCTCAATGAAACCACTAGTCTGCGCGAGGAGGAGATGAACGACATGACTAAACGAAGGAGAAGAAACAAGAAAGGGAGTCTGAATGGTGTATGGGAAAAATAATGATTGTCCGTACTTAACCCTTTTTAGCATGGGCATTTTCAGTATTTAACTATTCAAACTGGGTGTATAAGAAATAACACTGGTGTAGGAAGCATAACCCGTGGTAAGAAAAAGAAGATGCATATTAGGCCTAAATACAAGCCCAAAAGAGAAAAACAGGACAGAAAAATGTTAAAACACCTCCTCTCTTTGCCAAGTATACCTTCATGCTTTAGAAGGAGTATTCGCGGATCGGTTCAGATCGATTTTGACCAAATTTAAGACCCAGTCCAATCAAATTTGATAGGTTCTGTTCTGTTCGATTTTCATAATTTTTTTTTGAAACCCAATCCAACCTGTTCATGAATGGTTCGGGCCAACGGGTTACCCATTTAATTTTTTTTCTTAAAACTACTATTTTATATCATGATTCTTTCAAATATCCAATATAATTAACACAATATTATCAAATGTATGAAAATAGCGAAAATGGTTCATTTAATACCATCAACATAATGTTCTAAAATAGACTTATAATATAAATTAAAACAAAGGATTCTTGAACAAGATTTTCTATAATAGTTTGAATCACAATTATTTATTACAAATTAATTTCTTGCAATAAGTTTTACTATAACCAAAAATTCAAGTCAACACTCAACAATAAAGGTTATTTCTTTTATTCCCATCCTTGTTTCCATCAAAATCCCAATGAATACAAACCAGAAAAATCACGAGAAGTTAAAGAGCTTCATCAAAGAAATAGAAAACACAGAGGAAAACCTAATGCTTGATCGATCTGATGAGATGAGATAGAGAGAACAGAGAAGGAGCTGGTGCAGAACCGCAAAGAAGGAGATGAAATAAGAGAGAACAGAAGCAGTTGAAGTGCAGAGAAGGAGATGAGATGAGACAGAACACAAAAGCGCAAAAGAAAAAGAAACCTAAACCCGTGATATTTATAGTACTACACCTTCACAACAAAGATGATATGAGATGAGATGATTATGGGCTGGCCCAGACATTTACAGTACCACACCTTTTTTTATTGTCAAAATATTTTTTTTAGTTTTAAAATTTTAATATATATATATATATATATAATAAAATTTATATTTTTATTACGGGTTCACGAATCAGGTCAACGGGTCAACAAATCTATAAATCTAAACCTGTAACTCAATCCGTACATGAACAGTTTTGATCGGTTCGGTTTGGTTTTGACCCAAATACATAAATGACCCAACCCAAATTGTTCGGATTGGTTCGTGTTCACAGGTGACCCATACCCATGATCACCCCTATACTTCAGTTTAATTTTTTGACAAAAATACCCTTCATGGAAACATGTTTATGTTGATCACAAAAGCACAACATAAATGTGTTTCTATTTTGTATCAGTTGTCAATCATTTTGTATCATTTATTTTTTGAAATAAAATATACATTCTCAATGAATGGCAATATAAATCCATCTTCAAAATAAACATAAAATGAAACAATCTAACATAAGTGTTAAAATAATACAAAATATATGCATGTAGTGAAACAAACTAGTAGCAACCACAAGAGTGGCTTGTGTATAATTTTTATCATGTGGAATTAAATTGTCAATGGTCTTGTCACTGGAGTTGATTGATGGCTCTAGTTGATGCAAGCTTGTCATGATTTGGTTTATGGGTCTTGGTTGATGCAAAGAGGCCATGGAATAATGGACTAGTCTTTGGAATTGGTTGATGCAAGCTTGTTCCGATTTAGTCAATGAATCTTAGTTGATGTAAAGAGGCCACATACAAGTCTTTGGAGTTGGTTTATGACTTTGGTTGACACAAACAATGATTTAGTCATTGGATCTAACCAACATAGCATATAATTTAGTAGGCCTAAGGATAGCATTTGAGCAAAGACAAATAACATATATGCTACATTTTTGTTGTCTTAAAGTTTCAGAGGTTCATTTTCAAGACTTTCATCCCTATTCTTTTAATTACTAAGAACTAAATAAACAAAAATAATATTATATATGATTACACTAATTGAAGGTTTCTTCTATAAGGAGCTTTTGACATAAGACTTCTTGAGAGTAATTTGGGACAAGTAGCATTCCCTCATGAAATGACTTCTTGGATACTCTTCTTAAATTGTATTATAGTTGTATAAAGTAAATAAAAAAATTAAATAAATTTATCTCCCTTCCAATTGATTAATGCACGTTCATGAATCCATTGGGGTTACTCCATAAAACTTAACTTGAAATGTTTCGTTTCTTGCTCTACATGCTTCTAATGCATTACTTCTAATTTGAAATTTGAAATTGATTTGTCCCAAAATAAATAAAAGCAAATAAGTAATTGCTCAACTTAATAATGTATTATATATAAGATCAAAAGTGTTCAAAAAAATATTCCAATTTTTTGATTTGTTATTGTATTATCTTTTCATGAGGAGTGAGTTTTAAAGTAGTTATCACAGTTTTAATCTAGAATATATTTATGTAATGTATCCAACAAAAAAAATTGGACAATTATTGTTTGCATTGTTTGTCAATGGCTAGCTTTTGATGATTGTATGTTTGACAATCATTTTTTGATGGAGTTGTTGCTAATAGATGAGAAGGTTGGTATTTGAACTATTTGTTTTGTCTTATTATTATTTTCGTATAGTTTTCATTTGTGTTTGTCTTTTTCAAGGTGATAAAATTCAGGTTACTATGAGTAAATCCTTAATATATAGATTCGAGAAGGAGTTCAAAGAAGGTTTTGTGTATTCAATATCTTATTTTGATTTTTCTCCAAATAATGAACAATTCAAGGAAGCAAAACATCCATTCAAATTGATTTTTCAACTTGGTACAAAGGTTTTACTAGTTAATCATGAAAATCTGAAAGTTTCTTCATACTCCTTTATTTCTTTCGCTCAAATCGACAATAGTGATTCTAAATATTTGGTTGGTATGTAATTTAATTATGTGATACAATTATATTTTGATATTGTTTATGATATTATTTATTTTGTATGACAAATCACAATTTTTATTTGTTTTTTAATAACAAATGTAATTGGATATGTTACTCAGTATGAAAATTAAAAGGAATATGATATTAAAGGTTGTATCCAAAAGTATAACATTATCAAATTGGAATGTGATGGATTGAAGATTGAAAATGCAATTTTTGGCCCATATGTTAATCAATTGAAGAAGAAAAAACCAATCAAAGAGATGGTGAAAAAGTTATTATTATATAATTTACAAAATTGAAAATGTTTCGAAGTTAGTATTGATGACCTTCAAAATTTGATTTTATTACTCATGGTTTCAATATTTTCAAATCCTTTTTGTTTATTTTTTGGAAAAATTAAAAATGTTTTAAATTGCACAAAATTATTATTCAATCCAAAATGTGGAGGTTAAGGAATTTAAAAAAGGTAAGATTTTCTGACTTATGATTATATCATTTTTTATTAGAATCTTTCATAACTAATAATTTTCTTATTAAAGGATGGAGGCAAAGAAGATATCTTCTACTGATTGATACTCTTAAGTTGCTCTTGAGACATTTTATGTGAAATAATAATGGAAGAGTATGAAGTACTTTCTTCATTTTGGGAATATGAAGGGATCTTCATTGCAGCATAATTGATCTCTTAAATAAATCAAGTCATAATTGAAATTGAAATATGCAAACTTGAAATTACAAGATACAATGTTCATTTTCAATAAACTTGCTTTGATTAAGGATCAACCTTTTTTGTTTACCTTGAATACGATTTCAAAATTTCTAATAATAAATATCATAAATACTAACATTTATTCATTGGAATATATATTAATGTTTGGTAATACTTCATATACTAATGTTAATGCTAAACCCTACTTCAAACTCTCAGTGTATGTTTTTTGTGATTCTCAGTTCAATGTGATTTTGTTGTAATAATGAATTTTAATTCTACAACCTATCAAGGATGCCAAAGTATTTCCAATATTAAGGTAATCTATAATTATACTAATTGAAGGTTTTTTCTATAAGGAGCTTTTGACATGTGGCTTCTTAAGAGTAGTATTTTGTTACAAGTGGCACTCCCTCATGCATGGCTTCTTAAATAATTGTATGTTTGGGAATCATTTTTCAATAGAGTTGTTGCTAATGAATGAGAAGGTTGGTATTTGAACTATTGGTTTTTTCTTGTTGTAGTTTTTGTATAATTTTCATTTGTGTTTTTCATTTTCAAGATGATAAAATTTAGGCTACTGTGGGCAAATCCTTGATATATAGATTCGAGGAGTTCAAAGAAGGTTTTGTGTATACAATATCTTGTTTCATTTTCCCTCTAAATAATGGACGATAAACAATTAAGTATTCATTCAAATTGATCATTTAACTTGGCATAAAGTTTTACTACTTGATTATAAAAATGTGAAAGTTTCTTCACACTCCTTCATTTTTTATGCTCAAATTGACAATAATGATTCTGAATATTTGATTGGTATGTAATTTAATTATATGGTGCAATTATATTTTGATATTGTTTATTTTGTATGATAAATCATGTTTTTTATTTGTTTATTTTTTTAATAACAATGTAATTAGATATGTTACTCAATATGAAAATGAAAAGGAATGAGACTAATAATTGTACTCAAAAGTATAATATTAATGAGTTGAAATGCGATGGATTCAACATTGATTGTACTATATTTAGCTCATATGTTAGTCAATTGAATAATTTTTTAATCATTCAAAGAGATGCTGAAGAATTTTTTATTATTATGCAACTTCTAAAATTGAAAATGTTTTGAGATTAGTATGATGACCTTTGAAAAATATATTTTATTACTTGTGATTCCAACATTTTCAAAATCATTTATTGATTCTTTTTATGAAAAATTAGGCTTCAAAATGTTTTAAATTGCACAAAATTATTGCTCAATCCAAAATGTGTTGATGTTGAGAAATTAAAAACAAAAAAAAAAGATAAGATTTCATGACTTTTTATAATTATATCATTTTTTAATCAAAATATTACATTACTAATAATGTTCTTAAGACATTTTATGTGCAATAATACTCTAAAAAAAGTATAAATTCTTTTTTCAATTTGGGAATATGAAAGGATCTTCGATGCAACATAATTAATCTCTTAAATAAATCAAACCATAATTGAAATTGAAATTCATAGACTTAAAATTAGAAGATACAATGTTTATTTTCAATAAACTTGGTTAAATTAAGTATCAACCTTTTCCCTTGTCTCCAATACGGTTTCAAAATTTCTAATAATAAATATTATAATTACTAATATTTATTCAATGGAATATATATTAATGCTTAGTATACTTCATATATTAATTTTAATGCTAAATCCTACTTCAAACTCTTTGTTCTTTGTGATTCTCAGTTCCTTGTGATTTTGTTACAACAATAAACTTTAACGTTACAACCTATCAAGGATGTCAAAGTAGTTCCATTATTAAGGTAATTTTATCTTGAACATTTAATTATAAATTTGAAAATTTATGTGCAAATTTCTAAATACGACTTTTTAATATTATGATTTTATATGAAAGTTGGAAGAAGGTTTTTCCTTTATTCAACCATCAGAAACTAATATGTTTTATCTATTGATAAATCACATAATAAGTACAAATGTTTTTATTTGTTTCATTCTCTTAAAATTTCTACACATTTTTATTTTGTCTCGATTTATAATATAAGATATATCTCAAATGTCAAAATACTTTTATGAGAGGTTCAAAAGCGATCTTCCAAAATCAGCTTAGCTAATGGATCACGGAGGAAATCAATCCTTATTTATTTAAGAAAACATGATATTAATGACTACTTTAAGCATAATTTAAGTAATATGTTGAAGTTCTATCAAATCGATTTTGGAACATGATTACTTTTGTAATATGAAGGAAAGAGAATTTATAAAATAAATATTTTTTATTTGGATATCAATGAAGCCAAATACTTAACAACCCAGTAAAGTATAACATTCTCAAATATGCTATAGCATATAAATTTACATAATGGTCATCATTCAACTCATTTATTTTTATGTTACTATAAAGATTTATTTACTGATTCATTTTTATATTATTATAAGGAAGAATTGCAAACAAATTTTCACAAAATCAATGGTATCAGGTTTTTGAAATTTTGGATTTGCATTGATACTTTAGAGGTATCATTTGAATCTCTTTGTCTTTTTTTTTTTTAAAAAAAATATACATGATTAGTTCAATTTAGATGTGCATTTCCTTTTGTATGAGTATTCAATATCTTATTTCGAAATTTTGGATTTGATTTGAAATCATTATCTTTATTGAATTTTGAATACATGTCTTGATAAAAATTATACATTGGCAGTACTTATAAGTACAACTATTTGATTTTCTTTATTTGAATTCATTATATAATAACTATGGATTGACTACAATTATTTTGTTATAAATGCACAAATAATTGTTCCATGGCCTTCTTACTAGGGATACAAGAATGAAGTTCCTATTAGAACATGATTCATTGATCCTCATGGAACTAAAATTGATATTATATTATAAACATTTGATCATATAGGGCAATTTGTTCATGGAATCGGCAATGTGCTCAAACATTACAATTTGGAAAATGGAGCTTGGCTTAACATGACATACCAAGGATCCAAAAATTGTAAGACTTATATTTTTTTTAGCTTTAATGAAGTTTACTACCTAAAACAGTTTGCAACCTAAGATTTTGAAATAAAACATTTGAGACAATTTCTAAAGCACTTAATGTCAGTTTGTTTATCTGCTTGATGATGAACTTGAATCTCAACCTCCTATCATTCAAGCTCCATTCACATAGTTGATTGTGTTGAGGAACTTCATCATGCTCATGAAGTTGAAGTTGAACCTATTGTTCATGAAGCAATTGTTATGGATCAACATAATCTTAATTTTAAAGAAGATGAAGTTGATGTCGAGCTTCCTATAATGAGTTTCCAATTCATTTGTCATGTAGCCAAACAAGAAACAATAACTTGGTTTGATAACTTATTTAAATTTATAGTATATTGTTATTGTTATTCCTTTCACTATAATATATATATGTGTGTGTGTGTGTGTGTGTGTGTGTGTGTGTATGACTGTGTACTTCTAATTACTATATATTCTAGATTTTAAAAATAAAATCTTCCTAGAAGATTCGTTGTTTAATTTATCCATGGAAATGATTTACAAAATCTACAAATACAAGATGAAGAAATAAGAAAATTCATGTGTGACATTCAAAAGGGAAGAAGAGAAGAGAAGGACATCTAAAAAAGAATTGAAAATAAATTTGTGTTACAAATAACTTGAAATTAGGAAACTTCATAGAAATAGAGGTTGTGAGAAAAAATTCATTGAAGTTGAAAGTTACAATTATTCATTGAAGAATAATTGGATATTTTGTTGTTGGATATTTCCTATTTTTAATTGAGATAATCCTTTCATTTTTTTTTTAGCCAAATTAATTGTAATTATTAACTTTATTTTTAAGTTTATAAATATGAAAAGTTATTAGTGTATCTATCTACATTTTACTTGTATTTATTTAATAAGATTATAAATTTAAATTATGTGTTATCTTTGTATGTATATATTATGTATGAATGTGTGTATTATGAATGAATTCTATTTATGAAATTGTATTTTTTAAAAAATTATTAATATATTTAATAAAATTTATATATTTATATTTCTCAAAATATTTTCTCTTGCATCAATCTGACAACTAATGTGTGTGTGTATATGTGTGTATGTCATTTTTATAATGTAAAATAGAAAAATATAATATATATTTATAAAAATAATATAAAATGTATCAATTATAACAATAAAAAGAATTTTGAATGCATAAAATTATCTTTAAAATAAACATTAGTAATATTTGTAATATTAAATCTATCGTCTATGATTTTATTAATTGTAAAAATTAGTAATAAAAATAAATAAACCAAGTTGACCTAACCTAATATATGTCAACCCACTTAAGTCAATAAAATTGTAGACTTAATGAATATAAGTTCTAACATAAAATTTTACAACTGAATATATGATTTTGTTATTGGTACCCTAATTTCTAATTTAAACCCTCAACTTTTGCTCTTGATTTTTTTAAAAAAAAAACTAAACAAAAATATGTTTCCATTCATTGCATTTATATAATGTAAACATTCTTTGTTATTGTACAGTCAAAAAATGGTAAACTTACATGTGGACACCCTCCACGTCAGTAATGCTACATTAATAATGCTTGCTTATTCATTCTCCAAGTGTCAACCTGGACACACTTGTCCACCCTTCATGTCAGCCTTGTTACAGGAGCGCGGACGTCGACCTTCTACAATAGCACGGACGCCTATTGGGCATACTTGCTCATTAACAACAATTAACTATGCTTGGTCATTCAATTATGTGTAACCACCTTATCTCCTAATATATCTATAAGTTATCTACAAGTTGTTACTTATCTACAAGTAACGATACATCAATAAGGTACACATTATCTTCTATTTAAATTAGATAATTGTATGATATTATCTGTTATTATCTTATCAACAAATTACCAACAAACAAAGGCCCAAAGCCCACACTCAACACTATAAGTACAGGTTCTCTCTAAACCTTTAAAAATCTAACCTGATCTCATCCCATAATTACGCATCATTCATTCTCCATCCGAGACACACTCGAAAACCTTCTATTATTCTTTACTTCGAGACCACCTTAGACTTCCTTATTCAGTTATGCTTCCATAATTGATATACTTACTTGAGCGTCAAAGTGTCTTTCCTTTGTTTTGCAGGTCCCTCCCCTAAACAAGGTTGACTCATCGTCCGACATGCAGAATTTGGAACCCACCTAGACCTCGTCTAGCTCATAGGTGGAATTTCCAGATTTTGGTAAGAACATTTGGCGCCCACAGCGGGACTGCGGTAAAACATATCCTGCAACCTCACACCTAGACAATTCATTAACACGCACATATGGTCAGTACACATTCCAGCGTTAGACGTGACACCCCTGTTGAGGCGTTCAACCCTCCATAGACAACATGATGAATGCAAACACCATTCAACAACTCCAGAATCGCATGGCAGAGATGGAAAAAAAATACCAGGAAGAAATTCGAAGTCTAAAAGCTGACCGAGATCAGTAAGAAACTAGAGCAATACAACCGCAAGGAGATGAGCGCTCCCCTAGCACTAGAGACGAACAGACTCAAGGCGAATCACATCCTAGACAACATGTCAACCCTCTGCCTGGTCGTAGTATAACACAAGTCTATCGACTCAAAAGTCCTAACACACGGCGCAATCCCTTCACCGACCGCTTCAGGGAAGTCAACATCCCTCTCGGATGGAAACCGCTACACTTGGAGAGGTATGATGGCACCATTGACCCTGACGAACACCTGGAAGCCTTCCTCTCCCAGGCAAACCTTTATACAAACAACGATGCCATATTATGTCGGGTGTTCCCTACCTCTTTAAAAAGGGGCAGCGTTAGCATGGTACGATGGCCTCCCTAAACAGTCCATCGACAGTTTCGACACCCTTGTCGAAAAATTCAATGCACAATACGCGACCAGCCGAACTCATAGGTTGACATCCATTGCACTAGCGACATTGCGTTAAGCAAATGATGAACCTCTCCATAACTTCATGGAACGATTTGGGCAACTGGCTCTCCAGATCAGAAACCTCAACCCTGATGTAGCCTTGCATTCCATGATACTGGCCCTTCGACTTGGCAAATTCGTAGACAGCCTATGCAAGAAACCTCCTTCTAGTATAGACGAAATAAGCGAATGAGCTAAAGGTTATATACAGATGGAAGAAATGTCAAAATTCATAAACAAAATTTGACATATAGGACAGAAGTAGGAGAAACCTGAAGCAACGACCAAAGTCGACCCCTGGAGGTCAAACAAGAGGCAAAGGCTACCCAAGCCACAGCATCTCCCGAAAAGATTGAGGTTCGAGAGATACACTCCCCTGATGGTCAACTGGGCCACTATCATGGATGAAACCTTCAACATGGAGGTGCAAGTGATCCTTCCAGCTCCCTCATTGTTTATGAAACAGACGGCAAACTCGAACAGATACTGTCGGTACCACCGCGGCAATGACCATAACACTGAAGAATGTTGGGCCTTGAAGGATAAGATAGAAGAACTTATCCAAGCAGGGCATTTATCACGGTTTGTGAAAAGACCTGATAATCCTCCGGCAGAGAACAGGCAGGAGGGGCGACAAGAAGATCAATTCAGAAATAGAGACAATGATGGAAGAAGAGATGGAGCAGAAGATAGGGGGAGACGGAGGCAACCGCAACCCAGACGCGAGCGTCAACCCTCTCGCCAACAAGAAGAGGAGCTGCCCAGCACATTTGCGGTGTGATTAATACCACCACATGAGGCTTCTCACATGGAGGATCATCCAGTCAGTCTTGAAAAAGACACTTACACTCCATTTGAGATATCAATATCAATTCCGTCGATGCTCACCCACCATGGAGTCTACCTCCCATTACATTCACTGACGTCGATTTTGAGGGAATTGATCCTGTCAACCACCACGACCCTATGGTCGTTTCCCTTTTAATCGCCAGTTTTAAGGTGACAAAAGTGGTTATCGATCAAGATAGCTTGACTAATATTCTATATCTGAAGACTTTCATGAAGCTGGAAATCTCACCAGGCATCATTCAGCCTCACCTCAGACCCTTCTGGGCTTCGCAGGAGAAAGGATAGAAACCCAGGGCTACATCGACCTTATGACCACCTTTGGTCAGGGTTCGCTTTCGAGGAGCTTCCGTATCAGGTACCTAATTGTAGATGCCGACACATTGTACCTCACCTTGATTGGTAGAAAAACACTGAAGGAGCTTGGAGCTATCATCTCCATGCCTCATCTAAAGATGAAATTTCCTACCATGATAGGGGAAAATGTCACTGTGAAAGTAGACTAGAAGCAGGCCAGACAATGCTATGTAGAAAGTCTCAAAGTGACACCATATCCCCCTAATAGGAGGTCAGACAGATACCGTCCCACTTCAGGGGGCACTACCCAGGTCATGAACATAGACAAAAGGTTTACCCCTTACACACCAACGGTCTATACAACGCATCATGATGATACCTTCGATGTGGATCCGTGCGATGATAACATTGAAAAAGGACCAAAATCGGTCGAAGAATTGGTCAAGCTACAACTCGGGTCGAAACTGGGGCAATGTACGCAGCTTAGTAAAGATTTTCCTAGTCATGAGTACAGACATATTGCTGACGTACTTCGCAAGAATGCATCTTTGTTTGCTTGGCAACCTTCTGACATGCCGGGTATTGACCTAACGTCATATGCCACAAGATGGCAATATGTCCACAAGTCAAACTAATAGCGTAGAAGAAGCGAAATATAGGAGAAGAAAGACGAAAGGCAGTGAAAGAAGAAGTTGACAAGTTGCTTAAAGTTAACTTCATTAGAGAAGTCAGGTACTCTACCTGGCTAGCCAATGTTGTCATGGTCAAAAATGCTAGTGGCAAGTGGCGTATGTGCACAGATTTCACGGACCTCAACAAGGCATGCCCGAAGGACGCATACCCACTACCCAGCATTGACAGACTGGTCAATGGAGCGTCTGGGTTTCAAATCTTGAGCTTCTTAGACGCATATTCTGGCTATAATCAGATCAGAATGCATGCCTCAAAAGAAGCGAAGAGGACCTTCATTACTGAAGATGCCAACTACTGTTACAAAGTCATGCCCTTTGGTATCAAAAAATCAGGGACTACATGCCAGCCGCTGATGGACCGTGTCTTTAGAAAACAGATCGGACACAACGTCGAGGCCTACATGGACGACATGGTCATCAAGTCCCAAAGCATAGCCTAACATGTAGCAGATCTGGAATAGGTATTTGAAGAGGTACAAAAGTATGACATGTGTCTCAACCCTGAAATATGCACATTCGGGGTGGCTGGCAGTAAGTTCTTTGGTTTCATGATCACACACCGAGGAATTGAAGCCAACCCAGACAAATACTAAGCCATATTATAGATGCATAGCCTGACCAACGTCAACGAAGTTCAGAGATTGAACGGAAGACTAGCGGTCCTGTCAAGATTCCTTTTGAAGCTTACTGAGAAGGCAAAGCCTTTCTACAAGCTGCTCAATAAGACAAAACCATTCCTCTGGGAAAACACCTGCGAGCAAACCTTCGAGGCATTCAAAAAGACAATTGTTGCACCACCTATCTTGAGTTGACCTCAACAGAGGACACCATTGCTCTTATACCACTTCGTAGCAGACGAAGCTGTCAGCTCAGCACTTGTCCAAGAAGAAAGGAAGCATCAACTACCAATCTACTTCACTAGTCGCATGCTACATGACGCCGAGAAACACTATCAGATGCTCAAAAAGATAGCCTTGACACTAGTCACCTATGCCAGGTGCCTTCGTCCTTACTTCCAAAGTCACCAAGGGATAGTCAAAACTAACTATCCCATCAAATAGGTACTGCAGAAGCCCGAACTGGCAGACAGGATGGTGGCATGGTCAGTCGAACTGTCAGAATTTGACATTCGATATGAACCATGTGGTCCCATGAAGACACAATTCATGGCAGAATTTACAGGAAAAGACAAGTCCACCCCAAACTGGTGGAACCTCTATGTGGACGGAGCATCTAACGTACATGGAAGTGGAGCAGACATTATACTTGAAGGACCCGACAACATCTCGTCGGAACAAGCTCTTAAGCTTAACTTCAAGGCCTCAAACAACCAAGCCGAGTACGAGACACTCATTGCACGACTCAAACTCGCAAAAGAAGTCGGGGTTCAATGTCTGAGGTGCTACTCCGACTCACAGCTCATCCAGGGAGAGATAGTTGACAAGTATCAAACTAAAGAAGCCATACTCCTCCAGTATTACCATCTGGCTAAAATACTCATCAACAGTTTTGAGTGTTTTGATATGTATCACATACCACGAGAGAGTAACACTAGGGTTGCATTGCTATCCAAACTGGCCATTACCAAAAAGATTGGACACCTCAAAATAATCATCCAGAAACACTCCAAAAATTCACCATAGACACCCAAGTGGTAATGGCTGGCGAATTGGAGGAACCTAATTGGATGACCCCCTACAAAGACTTTCTCACAAAGGGAACACTCTCAATAGATGGAAATGAGGACCGACGTCTTAAGAGGAAAGTCAGCTACTACGTCATCATCGATGACGAATTATTCAAAAGAGGGGTGACAACACCTCTACTCAGGTGTCTGGACATCCAACAGGCGAACTACGTTCTGAGAGAACTCCATGAAGGGATCCGCGACCTCCATACAGGGGGATGCTCCTTCGCCACCAAGGTAGTATGAGCATGATACTATTGGCTAACACTCAGGACTGATACCTTCGAGTTCACACAAAAATGCAAAAGATGTCAGGAGTTTGCGGACATCCCACGGATTCCCCCTGACAACCTTCATACCATATCTTCTCCATGACCCTTCGCTATGTGGGGGATAGACATCTTGGGACTACTTCCTAAAGCTCCAGGAATGGTCAAATTCTTACTAGTGGCAATTGACTACTTCACCAAGTGGATCGAAGCAAAGCCACTGCGAGAGATAACAACCAGCAAAGTCGAAGCCTTTACTTGGAAACATCTCATATGCAGATATGGTCTACCCTACATTGTCGTTAGTGACATTGTACCTAGTTCAAGGCACAGACCTACGAGAACTTCCTCATATGATTAGGTATCAAACACCTAGTCACCTCTGTCGAGCATCCTCAAACAAATGGCCAGGTAGAAGAGACCAACAAAGTCATCCTTAAAGCCCTTCGCACCAGACTGGACAAGTCTAAAGGCTCTGGAAGGAAGAACTCCCTAGTATACTTTGGGCTTATCATTGCTCACCTCAAAGCACTACAAAGGAAACTCATTTCCGCCTTACATATGGCATTGATGCCATGATCCCCGTCGAGCTAGGGGAACCTTTGACAAGAAGGATGCTCTTTCAAGAACAGTGCAACGAGGAGAACATGAGAGTTGAGTTGGAAACTACTGAAGAAATCCAAGACATGGCTAGAGTCAATGAAGAAGCGGCCAAGCTCTGCAGGACAAGAAGTTATGATTCCAAGGTTCAACCTCGAACCTTTCAGCCAGGCGACTTAGTCTGGGGTGTCCGGGGTGAAGCCAAGAAGGATCCTCATGTAGACAAGCTTGGACCAATCTTGGAAGGCCCGTTTAAAGTTATCACCAACTTGGATAATGGTGCCTACAAACTGCAGGAACTCAGTGGTAAAGACATTCCAAGAACTTAGAATGTTATCTACTTGAAGTTCTACTACAGATGAGGAATTCAAGACCGAGTGGCGTACTCTTTTTCCTATTCGAGTTTTTTTCCATCGGATTTTGGCTTGAAAAGTTTTAATGAGGCTCATTCGAAGAATAGCAGAGGGAATATGTACATTAAATGCCAAATTAATAAAACATATACCTCTTTTTCTTTTTACACTTACTTATGTCAACATTGCAGGATTTTGATTAATTTCAGGAACTATCGCCTGATCACTCTCCCAAGTTCAGCCTCGACAAAAACCCACGACTATGTCCTGGTACTACTTGCCAAGGTCATGATTTTGACTAATTTCAGGAACTATCGCCTGATCACTCTCCCAGGTCCAGCCTCGACAAAAACCCACAACCATGTCCTGATACTACTTGCCAAGGTCTACCCTTGGCAAATCTCACTAAAATCCAGGACGGATGCATCCCTGTACTCTCTAAAGGTTCGCAAAATCCTAGGGCTTCCCTAGGTGAACCTACAACAAAACCCAAGGTCTACTCTTGGTACCCAATAGGTTGCAAACCCAAACTACGGTCTATGAACCTAAAGCTTTGGTCAACCCCCAACAGGTTGTAAACCCAAACTACGGTCTATGAACCTAAAGTTTTGGTTGACCTCCGACAAAATCAAAGACAAGCTCTTGGTACAAAGCTCGGGACAAGCTCCTGGCATGAAAACCCAAGACAAAGCTCTTGGCAATTTACAGGTTTGTAAATCCAAGCTGCAGTAAATCGTCAAGGCTCATAAGCCTAAAGTTTTGGTCGACCTCCATCAATTACCAAGAGCATCTCTTGGCACCATCCAAAACCTAAGGTCTACCCTTGGTACTATATAAAACCCAAGACAAGCTCTTGGTAATTGGAAGGTTTGGAAATCCAAACTATGGTGAAACGTCAAGGTTCATAAATCTAAAGTTTTGGTCAACCTCTAAACCCAGGGTGGACACGTCATTGGTACTACTATAATCATCTACGAAATTCAAGGTCTATCCTTGACCAATATAGTTATCAACAACACTTGGTAACTCATAACTTTCAAAGCTTGAGGTCCATTTGTGGTGAACCTCGTATTCACCAAGTTATCCATCACGGAAACATAAGGTATTTAAAGCTTGACTCTAATGATTTTAGTGCTCATAAATTTTATTTGTGTAGGAATATGAGCCACACAAAAACCCAAGGAAGCATATTTGGTATACTAAAGCCCACGGTCCCCTTGGCGTGCTAAACCCAAAAAATATTCTTGGTACTCTAACTCCTATGGAACCTTGACATGCAATACCATAGGATCATTTATTTTGTAGGAACAATTGTCCAAGGTTCACCCTCGACAATTCAAACCCAAGAAAACTCTTGGTATTTTTATCTGTTGGGAACCTCAACAAATGGGTCCACCCTTGACATTCCAAACCTAAGAAGCACTCTTGATATTTTTTATTCATGCAGAACCTTGACACGTTGGGCTAAAGACTTAGCCAATTGCAGAAACAAGAGTTCAACAATAGATGTCCACGGTCAACTCCTGACATTTATAAACTTAAGATATATTCTTAGTACATACAGGCAATGAGAACCTCGACAGAATGCAAATCAATACCAAAGTTGTATTGAGAAAGGCTCTTTCATTCCTACAAAAGTTGTTGATGGCAAATCAATACCAAAAGAATGGGATGAAATGTTTGAAATAGAAAAGAAAGCAACTCAATATGATTTCAAAGCAAAAAACATGATAACTTTTGGATTATCCTCTGATGAATTTTTCAGGACTGTTAGGTGTAAAAGCGCCAAAGAAATGTGGGAACTACTTGAAGTAACGCATGAAGGTATAGACGATGTGAGAAGATCAAGGAAACACACTCTCATTCATGAATATGAAATGTTCAAAATGAGAGATGATGAGAATATCTCACAGCTTCAAACTAGGTTCACCCACATAGTGAATCACTTGCTTGGGCTAAGGAAGGTTTTTGATGTAGAAGAACTGAACATTAAGATTCTCAAATGCCTAACAAGGGATTGGCAGCCTAAAGTCACAGCCATCAAGAACCAAAGGATTTATCAAAGATGTCCATGGCAGCTATGTTTAGTAAGCTCCTTGAGTATGAACTTGAATTATCTTAATTACCTAATAGTGAAGATGCAAATAAAAGGCATAACAGTATAGCATTAAAGGCTGCCCCTTCAAAGATTGAAAGAAAAGGAAATTCAAGTGAAGATGATGATGATGAGAATATGAATCTCATTGTGAGGAAGTTTACCAAGTTTATGAGGAAAAGTAAAAACAGAAGGTATCCACAACAAAAGAAAAGAAATGACAGCACCAACAAGAACAATAATTCCTCCTCCATCATTTGCTTTGAATGTGGAAAGCAAGGTCATATAAAGTCTGAATGCCCCTCACTAGCAAAGAAGCCACAAACTGAGATGAGATCAAAAAGGGATGGAAAGCCTAGAAAAGCCCGACATTACTTGGGAGGACAATGAATCCACAAGTTCTGAATCCTCTTCAGAAAAAGAAGTTGAAGCTCACCTATGCCTTACATCTACCATTTGTGAAGAAGAAGAAACATCAAGTACAAAATCTGAGGTAAATTTTGAATTTGAAAATGTAGTTGATGTTTTTCATGAGATGCATAATGAAGCTCAAAAACTTATAATAGCAAACAACAAGCTTAAGGGTAGCTTAAGATGACATGTATCCAAGCTTGCTGAATTGCAAGAAAAACTTTGTAAATTGAATGAAGAACATGACAAAACTTCTTTCAAGTTACAAGGAAAATGGATGTACATGCTCCTTAGCCACTTCTAAGGTTGACAAATGCAATAAATTGCTAAAAGAATTTGATGAGTACAAGATAATCAAAGCTAAAGAAAATATGGCTTTTCAAACTGAAATTAGTTATTTGGTTGATTTGCTAAGGAAGTATTATAGAGGCAAATGTAACTTAGATGAAATGCTAAGTGTCCAAAAACTTGCTGGTGATGCTTATGGTTTGGGATATAAACATGGAGCTAAAACTAAAGGCAAAATTGTGTTTGTACCTCCAAAACATAAGTACCATAGGTAGCACAATCAACCAAATGCCTATCATAGATTTTTTTATGCTAATTCATCAAAATCTCCCACTTGCAATTATTATATGTTAAACGGTCATACATCTTATAAGTGCTTTGCTAGAAGATTTTATGTTCCAAATGGAGAATGCATATGGATTGAGAAAAGAAAGAAAACAACTAACCCCTTTGGACCCAACTCAAATTGGGGACCTTTCTTCTCTACTTAATTTGATTTGTTCCGAGGTGTCTTAGAGCAAAATCATCAATATGGTACCTAGATAGTGGATGCTCTAGACACATGACAGGAGATATATCCATGCTCATGGATGTAGTACTTAAAGAAGGAGGATATGTTACCTATGGGGACAACAATAAAGGCATAATTATTGGGCAAGGCAACATTGGAGATAGTTTAACCACCAAAATCAAGGATATCCTTTATGTTGAAGGGCTAAAGCACAATCTACTAAATATTAGTCAATTATGTGACAAGGGTTTCAAAGTCTCTTCAACAATGAGGCTTGCTTGATACATGAAGGCAAAATTGGGAAAGTTGCACATATTGGCAAAAGGAAGGGTAATATTTATGTTCTATCCATTGACCATGCATTCATACATAAAACTGATTGCTTAATGAGTAAGGCTAATGAGACATGGTTATGGCATAGAAGAACATCTCATATTAACATGCATCATCTCAACAAACTAGTAAGAAATGACTTAGTAATTGGTCTACCTAAGCTTAAGTTTGAGAAGGATAAAATTTGTGAATCATGTCAAAGAGGAAAACAAACTAAAAACTCTTTCGAAAGTAAGAACATGGTTTCTACTTCTAGACCTCTTGAATTGCTTCACATGGACTTATTTGATCCTTCAAGAACTATGAGCATAGGAGGAAATTACTATGGTTTTGTTGATGACTATTCTAGATACACTTGGACATTGTTCATTAAATCTAAAATCCAAGCATTCACAGCTTTTAAGAAACTAGTCAAATTAATTCAAAATGAAAAGGGCTGTAATATTGTTTCAATTAGAAGTGACCATGGTGGTGAATTCCAAAATGAACACTTTGAAAAGTTTTGTGAAGATTTTGGAATTAATTATAATTTTTCAGCTCCAAGAACACCTCAACAAAATGGTGTTGTGGAGAGGAAAAATAGATCACTTGAAGAAGGAGCAATGACTCTCCTAAATGAAACAAAATTACCTAAGCATTTTTGGGCTGATGCAGTGAGCACTGTTTGCTACACCTTGAATAGAATTCTCATAAGGCCTTGTTTGAAGAAAACCCCTTATGAAATCTATAAAGGAAGAAAACCAAACATTTCTCACTTGAAAGTATTCAGCTATAAATGTTTTGTTTTAAACAATGGTAAAGATAAAAATCTTGGCAAGTTTGATTCAAAGGCTGATGAAACCATTTTTCTTGGATATTCCTTGCAAAGTAAGGCCTATTGAATCTTTAACAAGAGAACCTTGTGTGTTGAAGATCTGTACATATTGTATGTGATGAATCTAACCCTTCTCTAGAAGAAGTTTCAAGTGATAATGATGCAGAAACTAAAGAGGAAAACAATAGCATATTGAAGTAAGCAAACAAGAAGAAGATGAAGCACAACTAGAACCCAATCAAGAAGCAACCACACCTAAACAAATCATTGGAAGACCACAAGAGATTTATCATTAGACAACATAATTGAAGTATCTAAGGGAGTACCTACTAGATCTTCTATAAGAAATCTGTGTTGTACTATGGCTTTTATATCTCATATTGAACCAAATAATATTGAACAAGCCTTACTAGATGAACATTGGTTGATTGTTATGCATGATGAGTTAAATCAATTTAAAAGGAATAATGTTTGGGAACTTGTCCCTAGACCTTCCACTCATACATATTGGCACTAAGTGGGTTTTTAGAAACAAGCTGGATGAAAGTGGCATCATAATAAGAAATAAAGATAGATTGGTTGCAAAAGGTTACAACCAAGAGGAAGGCATTGATTATGATGAAACTTATGCTCCAGTTGCTAGATTAGAGGCCATAAGGTTACTGCTTGCATATGCATGTATGTTGAATTTCAGATTGTTTCAAATGGATATGAAAAGTGCATTCTTTAATGGTTATATTGATGAAGAGGTATATGTTGATAAGCCACTTGGTTTTATAGATCATCAATATCCTAATCATGTTTATAGATTAAGGAAAGGTTTATATGGTTTGAAACAAGCTCCAAGATCTTGGTATGAGAGATTAAGCATGTTCTTGCTTGATCAATCATTTACAAGAGGAGAAGTGGATAAAACCTTGTTCATCAAGAGAAGAGACAAAGATATACTCTTAGTACAAATTTATGTTGATGATATTATTTATGGTTCCACTAATCACTCTTTGTGTAAAGAATTTTTAGCTAGCATGCAGAAAGAGTTTGAAATCCAATGATGGGAGAGCTCACATTCTTCCTAGGACTGCAAGTTAAGCAAATGAAGAATGAGACTTTCCTTTGCCAATCAAAATATTGCATGGAAATGTTAAAGAAGTTTGACATGGAGAATTGCAAAGCTACAACAACACCTATGGCAACTTTTACCTATCTAGATTCAGATAAAAAAGGGAAAATAGTTGATGAGTCAAGATAGAGAGGAATGATAGGATCATTGCTTTATCTTACAACAAGTAGACCTGACATTATGCTAAGTGTTTGCTTGTGTGCTAGATATCAAGCCAATCCTAAAGAATCTCATCTAACTACAGTAAAAAGGATCTTAAAGTATCTAAAGTCTACACCAAAAGTAGGGCTTTGGTATCCAAAAGGTACAACTATCAGCTTAATAGGATTCTCTGACTCTGATTTTGCAGGATGCAAATTGGATAGAAAGAGTACAAGTGGTACTTGTCATTTATTGGGAAGCTCTTTAATCTCTTGGCATTGCAAAAAGCAATCATATGTAGCCTTGTCAATAGCTGAAGCTGAGTACATATCAGCTGGAAGTTGTTGTGCTCAAAGCTTATGGAACTCCAAGATTTTGGTGTGGAACTTCAACACATTCTACTTTTATGTGATAATACAAGTGCTATAAATATCTCCAAGAATCCAATCATGCATTCCAGAACAAAACACATAGAAATCAGACATCATTTCATCAGAGACCATGTGCAAAAAGGTAATATTAAGATTGAATTTGTTGAAAGTAACAAACAATTGACTAATATATTTACCAAACCCTTAGATAAAGATAGATTTTTTACTTTAAGAAACATGCTTGGTATATTAGATGAATCTAGTATATGTTGATTGACATTCCTGTGCTTTTTACTCTGTATATGAATGAATCAATTATTGCATGAAAGGCATTAACTTTATTAGTAGCTGAATACATGCTAGTTGCTGATAAATGTGACTTTTTGACTGAATAATTGATTACCATAAAAGCTTAATCGATTATTCACTCATCTGATGCTTCAATAAATGAATCAAAGCTATTTTTAATCGATTAAACCGTCGAAATAATCGATTATTCTATTACTCGAGTTTCAGAAAAATCAAATTCTCTCTGGAATAATCAATGACATCAACGAATTAATCGATTACATGAGTCTCAGATTGTTTTTTACATTTTAAACCTGTCTGGAATAATCAATTACTTCATCGAATTAATTGATTATTTGTATCATGTATGTCTGAGAAATCTGCTTCACTCTCCTTTAATTAATTATCTCAAATTCTAATCGATTACACTTCTTCTTCCATAAACCATTTGTGCTGCATTAATCGATTAACCCTATATTTTAATCGATTATGTCATTTCTCAGAATTAAATTTTTGAATGAAATAATCGATTATTAAGTGGTTACTGCAAAAATCTGACAGTTTTGAAACTGTCCATTTACAATAAACCACGATTTGATAGAATCTAAGCCATAATGTTAGTGATTAATGGTTACAACTACTATATTTTCGAATTAACAACTGCCCATTACATCCAAATTGACTATAAATAGAGACCTTTTGAGACTTGAAAATCTACATCTTCAAGCCTTGCATATGTTATTCTCTGTCTCTATACTCTTGCTTTGAAATCATTTAGCTTCATAAGTTCTAAACAGAACTTCTCTTCTCTACCTATTTCTCTATGTCGTGCTCTTTTATTCTCTCCAAATGTCCACCTCCAAAAGAGCCAAAACCTCAAAGAGGAAAGCTCAACATGATGAAGCTCAACCCTCAAATCCTATGATCAGCAGACTTGATCACTGGTTCACCAAAGAAGCTGACAAAATTAACTATCTTCAGTTCAATGCTACCAAGCTTTTATGCCCTCCAAAGATTTTGAACCTTGGATGGTTCACTGAACAAGGATTTAATTTCCCTCATATGTTAGAACAGCAAGGTCTAACTAAATTTGTAGAAATGCAAGGGACTTATTACCCAGACTTGGTAAAAGTCTTTAACACCTGTGCCAAAATCTCTATGCATGGAACTATCCTCACCCAAGTGAGTGGAGTAGCTGTGGAGATTACTCTAGAAATTTGGCAGGAAGTTGTTGGGATCTCCTTTGATGGAGAAAGAAGGTTTGATAAAGAAGCTGAGGGATACAACAAGATGGAAACATACAGAGGTATGCTTATTGATCCTCATATGAATCTTAGGTTGAGATTAAGCACTGGACCTATGACACATGAAGATAGGCTCCTACACTACATCATTACCTATATTCTCACTCCAAGATCCACTAACCATGCACAAGCCACTGATGATGATCTCCAAGTAGTTTATGGATTAAAAAATGGAATCAAGCTAAATTGGATTCTTATTCTTCAAGAGATCATGCAGAAATCCAAGAGGTTGGTAAATTACCCTTTTCCTTATGCTGTATTAATTTCAAGATTCATTGATTACTTTCAAGTGGGTGTATCCAATGAAGTCATGGATCACACAAATTCAAGCAACAGTCAAATCAAGGAGAAGCACCTCACCAAGCTTGGAATGGTGAAGACACCTTATGGCTGGCAAATGGTAGGTCAACTTGTTCCTTTGGCTGAAGAGGAAGGTGAAGAGGGAGATGATGAAGGAAATCCTGTTGGAGATGCTGGAGGAGAACAAGAAGAAGCAGCACCATCTTAACCTCCGTACTCTGAACTTGAATCCTTGATGATACAGAAGATGGATGTTTTATTCTCTCTACATCATGAACAGACAGATGGAGTAAATTCTTCACTAGATGAACTTAAGACTAGAATGAAGAACATTGAATCTAAGATTTTTTAGGGATGAATTTAGGGACTTAGATTAATCTCTGTGTTCCAATCTTAGTTTATATGCTTGTTATGTTTTGAATTTCTTGTTATATTTTGAATTTCTGTTCTTCAGTTTAATTTCAATTTGTTTATGATTAATGTAATTTGTTCAGTTGTTTCTCATCAATGAAGTCCTTTTTATTCCCTTGGTATGCTTTAATTTCAATTTTTGAATTTGATTTGCCAAAAAGGGGGAGTAGTATAATGAAAAATGATGATAATTAAAATTTGCTATGATGATTAAACATATTATTCAGCTCAGGGGCAATTTGTTTAAATGAATGTTTGAATGAATGCTTGAATGTTTCTTTATGATCAATCAAGATATAATGATGCTTGGTATTTGCAAAAAGCTAAGAAATATTCAGATTGTACATCTCTTCATGGAAGACAAAGAGTGTGTTTCATTAATAAAGTATTTGACATGCTTAAAATAAAAAAGGGGAAGATTGTTAGAATCATGAAGCTGAAGCAAAGTATTCAAAGATGAAGAGGCAAATGAGTTTTGATATTTTACATGCCCCATCTTATTAGATGGCATATGTAATTTGTTCTTAAGCTTGATTTATTAAGATAAAGCTTTATAATCCTCATTGTCTAAGGGTAATTCATGCATTCATACATTCATTTAATATGAATTAAATCATGTGGTAACAATCAAACATGTAGTAACTCATAAAGGCTATTAGAAATTGTATAAAACAATTTCTCACTGCTTTAATCGATTACTTTGGTAAAATAATCGATTACAGGCATGTGTTGGTTTCTGGAAAATACCTTATGAAAATTTTAATCGATTACCACATGATCGTAATAGATTAAATAAGCTCTACACAGATATTGGAACTTCTTGTGATAATCGATTATCTTACGAAATAATCGATTACCAGAGCTTCTGCATAATTTTACACAACATGTTCATCTGGTTTAATCGATTACCAAATATTCATAATCGATTAAATATGCATTGTCAAGTTTTAGGCATGGTTTGTGTCAATCGATTAAATGGGCACTTAATTGATTACTTATATGCATTGAAAAAACTTAGTTTGTCTGACTTAATCGATTACAAGGCGAATTAATCGATTATTCTGTTCGTGACAGATTTCCATATTTTTGATGAACACTTTAATGGATTAAATGGATAAAATAATCGATTACAATAGTTAAAAAAATCGATTACATTGATGAAATAATCGATTACACTTAGTTAAAACAGTTTTTGAATAAATAGAAAAGCTGAGTCTGTTTGAGAGAAATTACCAACTTGTGCAAACTCAGTGATAAACATTTTCTACAATTCTCAAAAGTACCTAAGTCAGAATTAAGTGAGATAATCATAGTTGTTGGATGTCAATGAGATCTACAAGAGTTCTTAGTATTGTAACTCAAAGATCAAAGTTCTGTTCAAGCTTGTTCTTAAAGAAAGAATTCAAGAAAGACTTGGTAGCCATCTTCTACATATAATCTCAGGTTGATTGAATCATTCATATCATTGTTATTGCTGAGGATTATAAGGTGATATCTTTCTTGTACCTTAAGCTTGATTTTTAGTTAATTTTTGTTGTATAATTGTGTGGTACTTCCATATAACATTTGTATTCTTTAAATCTTTTTCTAGAAAGGGTTTCTAGAGGGAAGAACAGAGAGGGGATCTCTGGTTCTGGGTCTTTTGAAAAGTCTATAGGAAGTAGATTTTGAATTTTAGCTAGGGAGGGTAAGAGAGATCATTTGTAAGCTTGTAAAAAACAGATATTTGTTATAGTGGAACTCTAACCAAGATTTGGTTGGAAGAAAACTGGATGTAGCCTCCAGGGTTGAGAGGTGAACCAGTATAAATCTTTTGTGCTTTATATTTCAATTTGTATTTCATTTAACTCTTGAAGTATAGTAATTGCTTTTCATACAAACTTGGTCACAACACAAGAGTTATTTGATTGGTGAAGTAAATTGTTTTTCTAGTTGGTTTTAGATTAATACAATCCTTGTTAAAGACTTCTGCTGTTACATATTTTGAAAGGAAATTTAAAAACTCTGAGGTAAAACCAATTCACCCCTCTCTTGGTTATTTGCATAAGTGTTCATTGTATTTTTCATGTGTCTTCATATTGTAGTGCTCCTATTTAATTTAGAATTTTCCTAAAATACCCGTCTCATGGTAATATGGATTGTGAATGAATGAGATGATGTTGAATATTGATGTTTATGATGATGATATTGAAACAAAATGATGTTGATGTTGTTGATGATATTGAAAATGAGATAATCATGATGTGGTTGATGATGTTCAAATGAGATAATATTGATGTAGTTGATGATGTTGAAATGAGATGAGTTTAATATGTATGATGATGATATTAAGATGATGTGATGTGGATGTTGATAATGACATTGATGAGAGATAATGTTGATGTGAACAATGCCATTGTATGATGTGAATATACATAGACACCCATAAGAGTGCATGTCTAGTCATCCTTGCGGGGAAGGATTTGTTCCTAGCCAAGTCATGCATTGATGATGCCCATGGTTGTCATTTTATGATGTGGATATACATGGATACCCATGAAGGGTGCATGACTGGTTATCCTTGCGGGGAAGGATTTGTTCCTAGCCAGGTCATGCATTGATGGTACCCATGATTATATGCTATGTATGTACATGTGGGGTGCAATGGCCGGTTGATTATCCTTGCAAGGAAGGATTTGTTCCTAGCCACGATCAGTGCATCGGTGAGCCCACATTGGTGTACTATGTATGTACATGGGGGTGCATGAATGACCATCTTTGCGGGGAAGGATTTGTTCCTAGTCATGGTCATGCATTGATGGTGCCCATGTTTCATACTTCATGTTGCATTGATGGAAATAAAATGAAGGCATGCGCGTACATGTGGATTTCTGTGGGCTGAAAATGTAGGTGCTAACGGGGCGTCAAGTTAGGAATTCCAGTACACCACTGGTTGATCACTGTGGGGGAAATGGCTTGTGCACAACAGGGCAACCTTGATAGACGATGAATCATTTTCCTGTGAGATACTATTTCCTTGGATATGGTACCACATTGCATAGTGAGAGTGAAATCAGAAGCATGCATCATTCATAACATGATTGTTTGATTTGTGAAATGAATTTGATGATTGGTGTGTTGAGAGTGTATTGGACTGATGGATTTTTGGTAGTGATTTTGGTTGTTATTGTTGTTTCCTTTCCAATTGTTTATGTAATAAATTCACCCTTGCATTTGTTGTACCGTGTGGTTGGTACCTGTGATGATCACGAACTTACGTTTGTGTGAGCAGATAAGCAGCATTAGGTGACTCTGGAGGGAGATTCTTTTTGGTTGGAGTCGCCTAGCCGACGTGATGACATTGGAGTTCTTTTTGAGAAAGAGTTGTGTTTTGTTAATCAACTCTTTCTTAGTTAGTTCCTTGAAATCTTTTGTTAGATATGTAAGATTGCAAGTGTAATTACATGTAAAACCGAATTAAGTATTGATATGTGAATGATATGCCCTGATATATATATATATATATATATATATATATATATATATTCGATTATGTAATTATATCGTGTGTATGATAGTCGTAATGCCGCAAAAATTTACTACCAATTTCATAATCAAATTAATGAAGTTTTCATTAAAATTTGGAAATTCACCTGATTAGAGTTAGTGATATAGTAGCGACGAGGCGGGTCGTCACATTCTCCATAGGTATTTTCCTCCGAAGAGTCACCCACGAAGATGACTTCACGCGTGACATGCTGCTCTGTCAAGCCACCAGAATCACTGCTATCCATGCCTAAGGCAGAATCAGAAACGGGTGAGAGACATTTTTTCAAAAGATTACCTTGAGAGAAAGAGAAAGCTTAAGCGAGAAGAAGAGTGAAGAAGAAGGATACTTAGAAAAAGCAAAGACACATGAGTGACGGTAGAGATGGCAAAGGTCCCATCTATTTAAAGGGGAGTGAGGCTCAACGGTTACTGGCGGGATTCAGAAAAGTCCCTTAGAAGCTCGCGCCATGATTGACTTGCATTTACCCACTACCGCACGATCTCCTGTATGTGCCCATTCCTTGACTGACACATAGGCACAGTTACAGCTGCGTGGGCGGCACGCGCCTGCAACATTTAAAGTGGAGAAATGCATGATTTCAATGTCCACTCCAATGGTCAAGTATTGGCAGAAGCTATCAATCCTAACACTTCACTTGCCTGACATGTCTGACCTTATCTACACATCTAATTAGTCCACCTTGGACAACTCAACAATAACAACTTGGACTGCCTCGTCCAGATTCAAGTCTCAATACAATCCGAACAATCTTGTCCAGGTTCAAGACATTACTTCTCAAAGCTATCGACCTCGACGCATGACATCATTCGTCTACCCTCGGGGGCTGCTAGCACTCATCATGTTATTTGCCATGACATTGGACATTCTTTATCGACGATCATTCACCCTCTTTCGCCTACAAAATGGCTCAGAGGCTGGGGGATTATGTACAATCCAAAAATGGTAAACTTACACGTGGCCATCACTGAAAGTTCACTATAATGTAGACACCCTCTACGTCAGCACTGCTATATTAATAGTGCTTATTCATTCTCCAAGTGTCAACCTGGACACACTTGTCCACCCTCTTTGTCAGCTTTGCTACGAGAGCGGACGTCGACCTTCTACAGGAGCACGGACGCCTATTGGGCATATCTCTTTATTAGCAGTATATCAACTATGTTTGGTCATTCAAATAGGTGTAACCACCTTATCTCCTAATATATCTACAAGTTATCTACAAGTAACGGTATATCAATAAGGTACACATTATCTTCTATTTAAATTGGATAACTGCATGCTATTATCTGTTATTATCTTATCAACAGATTACCAACAAACAAAGTATAATAACCTAGGCTTTTATAAAAAGGAATAAAAGAAATAAAAATTTAAATTTATAAAATTCTGTCGCAACAGCCTTAGTGACGGATTTAGCGACAGAATTAGCGACAGATTTAGCGACGGACGGAGTCTGGCACCAGTAGCGCCAGCTTGGCGCCAGTAGCGCCACAGATGCTGGAAGTTGGCGCCAGTAGTGCCACAGATGCTGGAAATTGGCACCAGTAGCGCCAAAGTGGCGCAATGGCGCCAGATGCACCGGATTTTGGTGCCATCAGCGCCAGAGTGGCGCGGATGGCGCGGCATGTCGGTCAGGCCCAGTATAAAAGGGTCAGATTACGAATTTTTGGGCCCAAAACTCATTCTCTTTTTCCTCTGAATGTTCCACCTCCATTACTGAGCTTTTAAGCTTCCTAGACCTTCATTTCTTGGCCTAAAAACTTTCCTTTGTTCACAAACCTGGCGAGAAACCTTTGGTGAGCTATAATCCTTCATCTCTTTCTCTTAAAAACCCAAAACCAGAGAAGTCCCTATCTCAAGGAAACTTCAAAGAACTCGAGTTCGGTGAGAAACGACGTCAATTCTTGGACACCTGAGCTAAGAGAAGCGGTCCACGAGCCTTTCTTGTCGTTATTGAGGTAAGAAACTCGAGTTCCTCTGGTCGATTTGTGATTTGGGATTTTGGATGAATAGTGACCCACTTGAGCTGGGGTTAGATTTAGCTATGGGTCCTGTAGAAAAATGTGTTTAGAACAGTTTAATGATGAAGGATTAGCTCTCAGATGTTAGTTTGGTGAACTTTGGTTTTGGGCTCTATGGTTATGCATGTGTGACTATTGTGTTGAGTCACTTGATGATATTGAGACATGCAATAACCTTGGTACATGGTTTGGGGGTGTCTGAGAGACCATGATGAACCTTCAGTTAGAAGACAGAGAGAGATTGATATGGAAAGGAAGAGTGTTTCCTTTCATATAAACGGTTGAAAACCGTTGCTGATTGTTTATCTGCATGCCTGATGTAGGGCGTGAGATTCATACTGCTGGTGGTGGTTACCACGAGGCCGGGAGCTGGTATTAAGCTGAGACCAGGTAAGCTCATCGTTCTTGGGAAATGTTTCCTTTGCTTGTGTTTCACCACACCCAAGAGGGTGATGGTTTGGTATGCTATGCATCTGGATATTGTGTGTTGTTGTTACATTGACACATGTATGTGATGGTGAGAGAAATACCATTATGGCATGATGATGATTGATGTTAGCTAAACACTGTGATAGTGTTATGCTTTGTATTGGTTATAAGATGAATGTTATGATAATGCTGTGTGATGTGGTTATATGAGAATTCTCTGGCCAGTAAAATAGGGAACTATGGACCCCTTGGGAATGTGCCCTTAATTGGATGATCTTCCTTGGGAAAATCCATAGGCATCCATGTAATTCTTGAGAGAATGTGCCCTTTAATGGATGATCTTTCTCAGGTATGGGCGGGAAAAGTCCTGAGGGAATGTGCCTTTAATTAGATGATCTTCCTCGGGCATGGAAAGTGAGAGTCCTGAGGGAATGCACCTTTCAGTAGATGATCTTCCTCAGGCACTCAATGAGAAGTCCTGAGAGAACGTGCCCTTTAATGGATGATCTTTCTCAGGCAATGTGTGATGGGTACATATGTTGTTACCCCTATTCTGTGATATGCATGAAATGTGTTCCATGCGAATCGTGAAGGCTGATTGTATGAGTAATGTTTATTTGGTATTAATTATGTTGTATATTGGCTCACATTTTTTATTATGCCTATACTTGTACAGTTTTGAGAAAATGTACTTGCCTTGTACAAGAATTCACCATATATGTATATAATGTACTTTTGATATTGTTTCTGCTTCCTAAGTTTTATTTGATTATATTGTAACCGCTGCGTCATTCTGATATAATAACAATGTTAATACGCTGGGTGCACACGGGGTGTTACACAAAGACTCAAATCCCACACTCAACACTATAAGTACATGTTCTCTCTAAACCTTTAAAAATCTAACCTGATCTCATCTCATAATCACTCATCATTCATTCTCCGTCTGAGACATACTCGGAAACCTTCTATTCTTCTTTACTCCGAGACCACCTCGAACATTCTTATTTAGTTATGCTTCCATAATTAATGTACTTACTTGAGCGTTGGAGTGTTCTTCCTTTGTTTTATAGGTCCCTCCCCTAAACAAGGTTGACTCATCATCCGACGTGCAGAATTTGGAACCCACTTAGACCACGTCTAGCTCATACGTGGAATTTCCAGATTTTGGTAAGAACAGTTATGTACATGGGTGAGTACATGACATAAACAAGTTTTTATTATGCATTTTAGGGTGAGGTTTAATATATAATGAAAACACCTTTTTGATTATATAAGAGGATGTGGGAGTGAACTAATAATACATAATGAAAATAAGTTTTTGTTATGTAACAAATCTAGATACACAACGAAAATATGTTTTTGTTTTTTTATTTTACCCATATACATGTTTTAATTGAGTATCTCGACTAAATACAAAATGAAACTTTATTTTCACTGTGTATAAGAATTGTTGTTGTGTGATTAAATATTTTAATTTGTTTTAAAAGAAATTTCATTAATTCAAAAAATGTTTAAACACTTAATTTAAGAAATCCTTTAATGAATATAAATGGGAGAAATATAAAAAAAGTCAAAGTACAATGACCATATATACACAACACAATGTTGAACAATAAAATATAAAATATAGAAGTCAATGTCTCTCAATACTCGCTCTTTATCCTCACAAGTCATAGTGTCAAGGATCATTTTTTGCATATCCAATATGGCTTGAATATCGTGGATGAGTAATACTCTCAAACATGGGCTACAAAGAAATATAAATAAGTACGATGTAGTTATATAAATGCAAATATATAAAGACATTTACATGGAAATCGTGTTGATAATTTGTTTGACTGTTTACCTATAGCAAGGAATTGCACAAGCTTATTCAAAGGCCTTTGGATGAGGGCGTGAAATATGGATGACATTAGATGTAAAACCACTCCAAATACTCGCTAGTGCATGCCCAAGGGGCACCTTCGAACACAAGCAATCCTTGAATTAGAGTAACAATGATGTAATAGCGACAATGTTGATATTGCTCATCAACCACCTCAACAGAGGGTGCACGCCTTATAATTTGACGAAGAAGGGATTAAGGAATCCCTTAGACATATCCAACCAGGTGAAACACCTTTTTGGGTAAACAAGCCAAAAGTGTGTTACAAGTTAAATGAGGTTGAAGAAGTATTATATCCTCTCAAATGCTTGCACCTCTCTGCGATCCTTAAATGGCGGCATCCATATAATGTCATTTAAGTTGAGAATGTTTAGGATCTCCCTCATGGCATCATCACGTCTATATCCCTTCAAAGGATTTCATCTGTAAGAACATGCAAGGCTATGTTTGAATGTATGTCTTGCTTGGCTTGTGATTGATGGTTGAAAGTACTCATACACCTATGTTTACAAAGAATATAAAACATAAATATTTATGATACAATTAAAAACCTAGACTTGTGAAAAAATAACATATAAATTTTGTACATGAATGAAGGTCATATACCTTGAACCGATATGTGTCATGCATGTTGGCTTCGCTTAGCTATTGATACATGAAGCACAATGCAACATCACCTTATGCATATCACATTCATGTGGTAAGGTCTTGAAAGAGCAATAAGTAGCATATCGACACACAAGATGAGCTCTTTTTGATAAAAATTGTGTAGCCAACAAGATGTAAAAGATAATGGCTTAAATATTTTTGATCTCTAACGAATACTCAATTTTTACGTTTACTCCCTAATAAGTTTTTTGTCTTGCATTGAGTCTCTAATAAAACACCAATTTTTTTTTGTCTTTGATATTTTGTTTTAGCCCCCGATAAATTAGCAAACTTTGTTTTAGTCCCGACTAATTACAAATGTTTTTTTTTATCAAGGATCAAATACAAAATTCGTTAATTTATCAAACAAAAAAAAGAGTGTGAAAGACAGAAAATAAATTATTTTATTAGGGACTCAACACAAAACAAAAAATTATTAGGAAGCAAACACAAAAATCAAAATTTATTAGGGATCAAAAAGATATTTAAGCCAAAGATAATTACACGCTACAACGGTCATCTTGCTCGTCGCCAAGTGTTGCTCATATAACTCACTTAACCAACTAAAGGTTTTGCTTAAGCCTCTAGAGGTTTTTGAAATAGTGTTGAAGTGGATAACTACAGGCATATCCTCCAATAGCATGATGACCTTATCATGTGATAAGGAATGGTGGGAGTATGTCTTACTTAGTCCTTTCTACAAGTGTGGGGGCAATATCATCCTACTACCTCAATACAAAATGGTCCAGAGGTCCTCCTCCATAAAATAGGTCTTAATGTCCAAGGATCCTCTACCAAATCTAGTTTTATCTCTAGTGCTTGTTATGCCTTCAATGCCAACAAACTCAGGCTCAACAAACCTAGTTTGTATCTACATCATCATTCACAAAAGCTTGTCATTCGTCTAGGGTTGTCATGATCTTTGCTTACGATTAAAGCTGTTGGTGGTACTAGTTCATCTTAGGATGAACCTGTCTAGTCCTCCCTTGAGCCCACTCTACCTATATGTCAAATATATCATGAATGTGACATAATGAACATGCAAATCAACATGACTTTAATCAACATATTAAAAATGCATGGATTTCAATTGAACTTATAGATACATAAAAAAAAAGTGTTTCTATTGTGAATTTGAGCTAGATACACTGATTTTTTTTTTTTGTCAAATCATCAAACAAAGAGAAAAAAAGTTGAGCTCAAGATCTCACTTGAGATTAAGATAGAGCTCGACTTTGGTGGAAATAAGGATATTTGAGATTAAATGATGGAGATGAGTCATTAGATGGAAGGAGATTGAGAGAGAAAATAAGGGGGCTATTTTAAACCATGGGGAGGGAAAAAGTTGGAGTTATTTTAATCTTTTAAAAAATGTATACAAAATGTTGATATTAATTTGAGATGTGCCAAAGTAATAATATCCTCTAATATTATCTATATACAAATTGAGCTAATCGGGCAGTACCATCAACTAATTGGTTTGGTCTATTTCACAATTCTAAATTTGGTCCATAAAGTAAAAATGAGGGCGCAGGAAGTAATTCTCCGCATGTATCGGATCAGGGCCTACACAGGAGAAGTTTCTCGAATATAGAAGAGTGCGGTTACAAATATTACACAGCAGCTTATGGTTCCGAACAACTAAACAAAGTCATCTCTCTTCCTCTCTCTTCCTCTCCGTGTCGTGTCTGGAACATTTCGATTGCGTTTGTTTCGCGAATTGTGAAGCCGGAGGTAATGTTCAAATCTCGCACTCTGATCTCTTCTTCTGATTCGATCGTTACGTGTATCCGATTCTTGTTTCTTCATTGGTTGCATCGTATCGTATGTGACGAAATGCTAATTCGTAATGTTGAATTTTTCGTGACGACAAAAATCGTCCCTTGGTGCTGGAATCTTCTATTTTTTTGTTCTTTCTAATTCTCGTTTGAGATTAGTTTTTCTCTGTTTTGAACTCGTTGATTCTGCAAAATTGTTTTGAAAATTTTTGGGTTCTCTAGGCTCTGGAATTTTCCGCTTTTTCTAATTCTCTTTTTGAGATTGAATTTGATTAGTTTTTCTCTGTTTTGAACTTGTTGATTCTCCAAAATTGTATTGGAAGTTGCGGTTAATCTTCTGCTTTTTTCTAATTTTCTTTTGAGGTTTAGGTGAGAGGTAATTTCCGTCTGGATAAAATAATTATGACTAGTTTTCTCTGTTGAACTTGTTGATTCTACAGAATTGTATTTTTCTTTTTGGAAATTATTGCGGTTTTAGGGTATGTTTTCTCTGTATGCAAAATGTGGTGTGTCTTCAATATTTTCGTTTGTGTTGTGATAGGTAAAATAGCATCAAACATGAGGGGAAGAAGCTACAGCTACAGCCCATCACCTTCACCCCCAAGACGTTACCGCCGACGAAGGCGCAGCCCTAGCCCTAGGGGCCGTTACAGAGGACGTGATATGGATTTGCCAACAAGTCTTCTGGTTCGGAACCTCCACAGAGATTGCAGGTATGTGTGTATATGTAGAATTTTCGCCATTGTAGTAGTTATTCTATTTATTTACAGTGGTTGCTGTAGTGTTGTTATTTTGTGGATCATGATTATGTACTTTTCTATTTGTTGCTTGTATATGTTTCTTTGGTTGATCTTTTGTATGTAATGGAAGCTTAGGTAGTTAATAGTGTGTTTGTATGTGTTTGTTGCTTTAGCTTCATCATGAAAGGTTAATTGATTTTATTTTCTCACTATGAAGCTGTTTCGAACACACTATAGAAGGTGAGACGGTAGGAACTGTTTTTTTCTCCCCTCTTGTATGCCATTTATGTATAGTTTGAATGCTTCTTCCCAAGTTTCCTGATGAAGCTTGGAAAAAAAAGTGGTTTATTTCTTGGGTGAAAATCTGAATTGATCATGATTTTAAGTGCTTGGATTAATTTATTTTATAGAAAATGATTACTTACTTTTTTTCAGTTTTCTGAGGGAGTTTGCTTGTAATGCAAAAGGCTAGTATTTTTCCGTAAATAATCTCAAACAGACTTGCACTTGATGAACTGATTGGGATTTTTACATCTATACTCATTTTGCAGGCCAGAAGATTTGTACGGTCCATTTGGCCAATTTGGTCCTCTTAAGGATGTTTACCTGCCTCGAGATTATTATACTGGGTATGTGTTTTTTCATTGGCTAAAACATGGTTCCTTATGTGTTGAAAGATTTCTTGGCAGCCACTTTTGATAAATTGCTCTAGTAGTGTTTAGTTAACTAAGAAATTTCCAACTATGAAGTTGTGCTAAGTTATCTCCTGAATTGGGATTTCAAAATTTTTTGCGGTGGATTTTTACATAAGTATTTAGTTTTGCCACTTCTTTCTCAGTAATAATTAATACTCCAATTATTTTATGGGAATTTGGTTGTTTTATTGAAAGAGTTGAAGACACAAATGAAGTAATAAGAGTGTGTTGAAGAGAAGAAAGAAGTAATAAAGAGTACTTTGTTGAAGAGAAGAAAGAAGTAATAAGAGTTCTGTTCAAGGTGATGTTAGTGACCTTGAAGGTTCGTAAGGTTGAGTTTGAATTCATTGTGAAGAAGTTGAAGTCTTGAAGAATTCAATCTCAATTAATACTTTGGCTTCTACAAGGTTAGCATATGTGTGGTGTTTATTATTGATTTCTGTGGAGTGTTGAGAGGGTGACTTGCGATAGTTTGGGAGTCAGGATCATATTTGTGGATATCTGCCATCAACCCACCTTCCGTATGCAAGTGTGTTTACTTATTAAACCATGCATATGGTGTAACTTACGACTTCAAATTTTATGGCACAGGAAGCCAAGAGGTTTTGGGTTTGTCCAATATGTGGACCCAGCTGATGCTGCAGATGCAAAATATCACATGGACAGTCAAATTCTTCTTGGTCGTGAGTTAACTGTAGTGTTTGCTGAAGAAAACAGAAAGAAACCTGCTGAAATGAGAGCAAGAGAATGCAGGAGGTAAGGATTGGGTGTCTGTATTTCTTGCAATGTTATTTAGCAGGTTTTAGTGAAAGGGCATTTGTTTATTGTTACCTGATGTTTGATTTTTTATTTTTTTATTTTTTAATTAAATTCAATCAAGATCTAGGGATCGATCACATGATTACAGGCGATATCCACGAACCTATTCACCTAGTCCAGACTATTCTCCCCCAGGACCAAGGCGACATTACAGGTTTGTTATTACATTAGCTAAAATTTCATTTCTGATGATCTACAGCGTTTATAGTCACCTTTATTATGATTCAGGTCAATCTCACCAAGGGATAGAAAGTATAGGGATCGATCATACTCTAGATCACCTTATGCATCAAGAAGCCGCAGCAGAAGTAGGAGTTATAGCAGAAGCAGGAGTTACAGTAGGAGCTTGAGCCGAAGTCCAGGCTACTCTAGGTGATAACCATGGTGGTGGATGCGGTGGAAAATGCTTTAGTTTTCATATGTATTTTGTATGGAGCTTGTGTGTTGAAATACTTCAGATTGTCAGTAGAGGGATCTGTGTTGGTTTTGTTTCAGCTTTATGACTAGACAACAATTGTACTCGATATTTGATTCTAGTTCTATTGAACTGGGTGTGTTAGATTAAGATTTGGATTTGTGCCTTTCTGCCTACTCGATATGTGTATTAGAATGAGAAACAGGCAATACTACTGGTTTGCAGTTTTCTTTAAAAAGAAATAATCTTCAAATCATATTTGAGTATATTTGAAGACTCATTTATGCAAAGGAAACCCTTTAATCTTCAAATCATATTTGAGTATATTTGAAGACTCATTTATGCAAAGGAAACCCTTTTCACCCTAAAATTATACCCTTCAATGGTTAGTCAAAATGAGATAAAGTTTTAAAGTTATCTCTAAAAATGTATAATACTCTCAAGTATCGCGCTGGGAAAAATGACAATATAATCTTTCAACTGAAGTCATTTTTTACCAAATAGAAAGTTTTTTTGCCTTACATTGATTTTATAAACACCGGTTTAAATATATTTTGATGTTTCTTGGCATATCCTTGTAATCAATGGATATTGGAAATTAAATGGTAAAGGATACCTAGATAGTGTAAACTATGGTTGAATGGTTCTTTGATGAGCAAGAACTATTGCAACTTTTCATGTAAGAGTATGGTTTGAAAGGTTGTATAGCTTCGGGAAAAGACTATATAAACCATAGTAGCTTTACGTGAAATGGTAAGTTTTTACCTTTCCAGTCTTTCTATAAATGTGCCTTTGGGACATACGGAAAGGTTAATTTGAATCTTATCAATCCTAAAAAGAGATAAGATAAAGAAGAGATCATATCCTACACTCATAAAAATAAGAAGCATCACAAGAAAGTATCAAAACAAGAATCAAGCATAACTTCAAGAGTTAAGTATCATTAACCATTTTTAATTATTTTGGTGTCCTATTTCATACGATTATGATTCAATCTAATTATTAATAATGTATGAAAATTTAACATGTGATATATCAAAGTGGGTTAAGTTTATGCATGCTTGAGTGCAATCATATGATATTAGGAATAATAATTCATGCATGAAAATTATGTAATTTTTTTAAAATGAATTTTGTATATGTTTAATCCTATATTATTTGTCAAAGGGTCTAATTCAGTCAGTTGAGGAAGGATATATGAGTTGTTGTAAATCCCTCAATACAGTTTTCAATTTCTACTAACAAAAAAAAAAAAATCAATGTATTTGAATATAATTGTGGGTGATTTGAGAATAGGAATGACATATATGTTCAAATAATAAATTTATCTGTATGGAAGACCTATCCTTGTTAGTTTTTATCAACTACAGAATTACAATTATTACATTATTTGATTGGAGGATTATCAACTTGGTTTTATCAAATAATTTCAGTTCATACTCATCTTCAAAAGAAGTTTATACTCGATATAATAACTCACTTGATAGACATAACATTACGCAATTTTTCTTAAAGAAATTGAAGATGAAGAAAAGACAAAGTTAGATTTGTTGTGGCCCCATAGATCTAAAAAAAGTCCATTTTCATGTACTAACTACTCAACATCTCTTTCAGTTCCAGCTAGTAGATGAAACTACTTCGTAAGTTTGTATTGACTATTGCACAATTAAAAAAGAAAAAAAGTCGTATCTTGATCAACATTTTCCTTTTTCCAGTTGGTCCCAAATTTAAATCAGGTAAAAAAAACCCTATCAAACTATTTTATCTGATATGATCATAAGCTAGCTCTACTCTGAATTTTCTCCTACACCCAATCAAGTCATGTCACCTTAACACATACCAAGACTGTAGTCTATACACAAAGTATAAATAATTTTATATTGTCATACACATGCATAAAGTATAAATAATCATTATAAATAAATATTCTATACACACAAAATATAAAGAATTTTATATTGTCATTAATAATGAATGATAATGTATTATAATTTTGTTAATTTTTATACTAATTAACTTAAAAGTCATACAAATTATTATTTTTTATTAGTTAATAGTAGGAAACTTTTTAAACTTAAAGTTACAATACATGAAAAGTTAAACTCTTGAAAAATACTCAACATATTTCGTTTTTTTGTTTGTTTACTTTACTGGCCACCGTCTTTACCTTTCAATCTCTCAATAGATAATTGAATACCCTAATAAATCATCTAATCAGAATTATTGCAAGATTTGGCAAAATCTACACGCACAATTTTATATATTGGCTAAAATAAATTTTTATTCCTAATAAATCTTAAATTTTGTATTTGTTTTTTAATAATTTTTTTATTGAGTTATAATAAAATAATTTTATTTTTTATTTTTAACACTTTTTTATTTTCTAATAAATAAGAGAATTTTATATTTGTTCTCTGATAAATTTTTTATTTGCTTTTAGTTTTTTCAAAGAAATTAATAACAAATGAATTTGTTTTTTTTATCAAGAAAAAAAGATAAAATTTATTATTTTTTAGGGACTGTAAAAATATTAAAAAGAAAAATAAATTTGTTTTATCAGGAAAATAAATAAATTTTTATTAAAAAATAAAAAAATTAAATATTTATTAAAATCACAAACCTATTTTAATCTTTTATATTTTATAACAAACATAATTTAAACCATTGGATTATGATTGCACAATCCTGCACTTTTTCACATGAGTGTTGCAGTTGAAGAGGTCCATGTCTTATTTGCCAGAAAATTAATTTCCAACTCGTTTTTCTTTATTTTGTCGTGAACATAAAATTTCCAACCAAACACTAACCAACAAATCCTATGTTCCAATATTTGTACCGAACTACCAGAAAAAGCATTATTACAAATAGAAAAGGATGGGGACGCGTCACCTGCATCGCATTCAGCCATTCACGCATTGCATTGCCTCCCTTAAAAGCTCCTTCTGTATAAGTACGTATGTGTGTATTTTTTCTATCCCAAGTTTATCCAACCCACTACAATGACTACATATACTGATATACACGCAGTAAATAATCAATATTGTTCCCACGCGCCTTCTAATTAGGTTAAAGATGTATTTATTAAGATTTCATTTTTTTTTACAATAGTCAACTCAATGCGTAAATCAATTAATATAAATTTATTTTAGCTTAATTAATAAATTTAAATTTAAATCTTAAATATACAATTATATTAAGAATTTGGAAAAAAAAATTGTACATAATTATTGCCAATAAATTTTAAGTTCTAGACCAAAAACAAAAGAAAAATGTATTATATCCAATCTCCCATCATTAGACAGACCCTTATTATGATTTCAATTAACTTCTCTTAGGTTGGATTTGTGTACGTGTTTTCTTTATTGACTAAAGTCTAGTTTAATTTAAATTTGGATAAACTAATTTTTATAAAAAATAACAGAAAATAGTCTATATATTATTGATAATGTAATACACTTTTACATTATTAT
>PYAF01005351.1:284468-333588 GCA_007407185.1 Glycine tomentella | reverse complement strand
ACTTTGAGATTTTAAAAGAATTCAATTTTTATGTTTTTTAATTTATCACTTAATATATTATATTACCTATGACCTTTTTATAAGAAACAAGTGATATCTTAAAAAATACTATCACTTGTTCTTATAAAAAGAAGCAAAGAAGTAGTATATAATATATGATTTAATTGTGATTAAACTAATAAATCACAAATTACTATTTGAATGGGTTTATGATTCTTATAATTTTAAAAATAATATTATTTAGAACTTGAATGCCCCTCAATAAATCTTATAATTTTATAATCATTATTAAACTTGAATTTATATAAATATCTATGCATTAATTAGGAGAGAAAACTTATAAAGCAAATTATACTCATCCATTTAGTTTTTTTAATTACACGTAATATCGCTCTTTTTTTATTTCTATGTCAACCTTCTTTGTTTGAAAATATTATATTGACACTCCTTTATATATTACACTAATTTTCCTATTTTTTTAAAAAATATTGCACTAACACCCCTACAAGAGAGGTGGTTATAAACATTAAATAAAAAGAAATATTACGTGCAATCCAAAACATCTCAAGGAAGAAGTGTTAATATAATTTGTTCGAACTTATATTGTGAAAAACTTCTCTATATGTCCGTGCTTAATAATGTTTAGATATTTGAGAGCAAAATTTTCAAAGGTATGAATTAAGGTAGTTGCTTCTTCAATTACATATATGAAAAGACTGGGAAATTAACTTAGAGAAAAAAAAAAAACAGTTGGTCGTAAAAAAATCATATAAACACAGCCAACTAACACTGCACCGAAAAGTTTTTATGTCCAGTCATATTAAATATTTAGAATATTTTAATATGTAATTACGTTAAATATTTAAAAATAAAATTTTATTATTTATAATAATTTTATTCAATTTGAACATATAATTACCTCTACTACAAGATATCCTTTATTTATGTCCTAAAAATATTATATATATATATATATATATATATATATTATAATAGGCATGAAATGTCCATCAATTTTAATAACAATTAATCTATGTTAGAATTTATGAAACAATCACTTTTATTTGTCTCTCAATAATCTTTACTGGAGTATAAATTTTTTTTATCAATATATAGATTCAATTAATGTTTATTCAGAATTTATATATCTATATCTATATAGATTTTAGAATAACACTACTCATGTGATTTTAGTAAATATAAAAAGGGATATAGTTTTTAAATATTTCTGCATTTCTATTTTTGATGTACACACTTTTCACATTTCGTGACTTCTTTAAGAAAATATGCACAGCACGTGACATGCAAAGTTGTTCCAACTTCCAATATGCCTGATGCATGTGCATGGCTATTTATATAAAAAGAATAGTGTTATTTGTATTCTTATTTACCTTTTGATATATTTTTTTATCGTACTATTTATCTTATTTCATATTTTTTCAGTTTTTTCTCATCTTTTTTTATTTATTATAAAACATTTTATGAGATAAAAGTAACGATACTCTTTAATTATAAGAAATAATAATTGGAAGTTAGAGAACAGTGTTCTTGACAATATTAGTTTATCAGAAATCAGAGAGAAAATTGATAAACGTGATGTGCATCATTTTTTATTATTTTGCAAACTCAGAAAAGGGGTAAGTATATACAAAGGAGAATGCCACACTAATTGGCGTGACTCAGCTAACAGAATGAGATGCACATCCTAACAGAAAACACGTGCAATACAATCCTAACAGAAAAAGATATTCCACTAATAACAAAAATAAAAACTAATTACAAATAAAGAAAATATAGAATATATACTAAAAGCCCCCCTCAAGATGGAGAGTAAATGTTTAAGACTCCCATCTTGGAAACCAGAATAGAGAACTTCGATGGTAGCAGGGGCTTGGTGAAAAGATCAGCAATTTGTTTAGAGGAAGGAACAGGGAAAGTCTTCAAATGACCCTTGAGAATGTGCTCACGAACAAGATGACAATCAATTTCTATGTGCTTTGTCCGCTCATGGAAGACAGGATTGGCTGCTATATGAAGAGCAGATTCATTGTCACAGAAAAGGTGAGCAGGACCCGAGTGCAAAACAAGGAAATCCTTGAGAAGGGAGAATAACCAAATTATCTCGCAGGTAACATTAGCCATGGACCTATACTCAGCCTCTGTGGAGGAGCGGGAAACCGTTTTCTGTTTCTTTGATTTCCATGAAATGAGTGAATCTCCCAGAAAAACACAGTAACCAGATATGGAACGCCGAGTTTCAGGGCAAGTGGCCCAATCAGAATCACAAAAAGCATTTAATTGAATAGAACACTGAGAGGAGTAAAACAATCCTTGACCAACAGTATGTTTAATATAACCAACAAGCCTATGAGCAGCCTGAAGATGTGGCTTACGAGGGAAAGCCATGAATTGACTGAGATGTGTGACAGCATAACAAAGGTCTGGTCTTGTAATAGTGAGATAGAGAAGACGACCAATGAGTCTTCTATACATGGAAGGATCGGATAAAAGCTCACCATCAGTAGAAGATAAGCGAAGACCAACATCCATAGGAGAAGTTCTAGGCTTACAACCCATCTGACCAGAATCCTTAAGTATCTCTAAAGCATAGTGATGCTGACAAACTGAAATACCTTTGGAGCTACGAGCAACCTCAAGACCAAGAAAATACTTTAAACAACCAAGGTTTTTTAATTTGAACTTGCTGTGAAGACTATCAGTCAGAATCAGCACTTCATGAGAATTGTTAGAAGCAACAATTATGTCATCAACATAAACCAATATAGCAACAAAACAAGTATCAGTAGAACGAATAAAAAGTGAGTGATCTGAATTTGATTGATGAAATCCAAGATCCAGCAATGTAAAAGAGAGTTTGGCAAACCACTGCCTTGAAGCCTGACGAAGTCCATACAAAGACTTGTGAAGACGGCAAACTGCATTAGGAGGGAGAGAAGCTTGCTGTATAGAATAGCCAGGAGGAAGATGCATGTAAACCTCCTCAAGCAATTCCCCATGTAGGAATGCATTATTTATATCCAGTTGAACAAGGGTCCAATTTTTAATCGCAGCAAGAGCAAGAAGAGTTCTAACAGTGGTTAGCTTAGCCACCGGAGAAAAAGTATCCATGAAGTCAATTCCTTTTTGTTGGTTAAACCCCTTGGCAACCAAACGAGCTTTATAACGCTCAAGGGATCCATCAGATTTATATTTAACCTTGTAAACCCAGCGACATCCAACAACATGCTTTCCTTCAGGAAGAGAGACAACAGACCAAGTTCTGTTTAATTCAAGAGCTGATAATTCATCAGCCATAGCAGCTTGCCACTCAGGCAATTGAGACGCCTCAGAAAAGGTAGAAGGCTCATAACAAGATGAAATGGAATTAATGAAAGCCATATGTGAGGAAGAAATTTTATGATAAGATAAGGAATTAGCAAGTGGGTGGGCTGTAGAAGAGGAACAGAGATAATCTTTGAGGTGGGGAGGGGGATGAGTGTCACGTTTGGGACGAATAGGAAAAGATAAGGGATCAGTAGATGCAGTAGAAGGTTGTGGTAAAAAGGAAAATTCAGTGCGAAGTGTGGAAGATGAAGATTGTAAGGCAAAAGGAAAAATGTCTTCAAAGAAAATAACATCACGGGAAACAAACGTACGATTGGTTTGTAGATCAAGAAGCTTGTAACCTTTGTAACCAGAGGGATAACCAAGAAAAACAGCTGGGAGAGCTCTAGGTGAAAATTTGTGTCGTGTTTTGGGCAAGGTAGAACTGTAACAAAGACAACCAAAAACCCTTAAGTGAGAATATGAAGGAGACTTATGACAGAGAAGTTCAAAAGGTGACTTGGAGCCTAAGAGAGGGGAAGGGGTGCGGTTAATCAAATACACAGCTGTGAGAACACAATCTTGCCAATATGGCAAGGGAATATGAGACTGGAAATGCAGGGCCCTGGCTACATTGAGAAGATGTTGGTGTTTGCGCTCAACAACAGAGTTCTGTTGTGGTCTATCAACACAGGAATGGTAAATTTGAATACCTTTAGAAGAGAAAAAATTAGTCAAGTGAAACTCAGGAGCATTATCACATCGAATTGCCTTGATTGGAATATTATACTGAGTGTAAATTAAATTGTAAAAATCTGGAAAAACTGAGGAGAAATCAGACTTTGCACGCAGAAAATAAGTCCATGTAAAATGAGTAGAGTCATCAACCAAAGTTAAAAAATAGCGAGATCCTTCAACATAAATGGTGTTGAAAGGACCCCAAATATCACAATGCAGAAGATCAAAAGGAGAATCAGATAGTTTTGGATTTAAAATAAATGGGAGACGTTTTTGTTTTGCAAGTGGACAAATAGAGCAATGATGTGAGACATGTAAATTATCAGAGAAACCCAAAATTGATTTCATGGAGTTCAAGACAGAAACAGACAAATGTCCTAAACGTGAGTGCCAGAGAACTGGATCACGAACAGTAAAAGATAAACATCGGGGTGGGGGAACATTTACAGGGGAAAAAGATGATTACTATCAAGAACGTAAAGATCTCCGTGTCTTCTAGCAATCCCAATCGTCGTTGCTGAAGCACGGTCCTGAAGAAAACAGTGGGAGGAAGAAAACTTAGCTAAAACTGGAGAGTCTCGCGTTAGTGCACTAATGGAAAGGAGATTAAACATAAAGGAAGGAACACAAAGAACATTAAAAAGATGAAAAGAATCAGAGAGTGACACAGAACCAATATTGGATACAAAATCAGAGGAACCATTAGGGAAGACAACCATAGAATTAAAAGGAGAAGAAGAGGAAAAAAGAGAAGAATTAACACAAACATGGTGCGTAGCACCAGTATCCAGAACCCAACAAGATTGAGGAAGAGAACGAGAAGACATACCACTAACACTCGCAATGGAAGGAGTAGACACAGCAACAGATGAAGCCAAAGAGGAAGATGGTGGTGCAGAACCCTATTGAATGAGCGTTAACAGTTGATTATACTGTGTAGGGGTAAAAGCCAAGGGGGAATCGCCGGTGGACGAAGGAGCCAACGAAGGAGATTGGGGAAAGTGACTAGGGTTAGGAAAAACAGACTGAAACGAATGGGCCTGGGGTGAGTTGGGTGGGAAATTGGGCCGAGGAGCTTTGTGCTTATAGTCGGGTGGGTATCCATGGAGTTTAAAACATTTGTCACGGATATGACCCGAAATGTGACAATAGGTGCAAATTGATCGAGACCGACGTTGAGTGGTGGCAGCCATAGATGTAAGTGAAGAATCAGAGGAAACAGAGTTTAATAAAGGTGTTTCCGGAATGGCAGGTGCGGGAAGAGAAACAGAAAGCTGCCGTTGTTGTTCTTCCTGAAGGATCAAGGAGAACACCTTAGCAAGTGATGGAAGAGGGTCAAGTAACAAAATCTGAGCTCGAGCCGAGGAAAAAGAGTCGTTGAGTCCAATAAAAAATTGCAGAACATGATCCTGCTCCCTTTGTGTTTGAACGAGACGAAGAGCACCACATGTACATGTAGGCAGAGGAAGGTAATCGTTGAGCTCATCCCACAATGACTTGATCTTAGTGTAATAGCCATTGACATTCATAGAGCCTTGACAGAGAGACGATATTTGTTGCTTAAGCTGGAAAATGCGCGGTCCATTAGCTTCAGAGAAACGTGTGGTTAGATCAGACCACACTTTATAAGCATTGGAGAAGTAGAGAAGACTATCAGCAATCTCCTTGGAAACCGAATTTAAAATCCATGAGATAACCATGGAGTTGCAGCGAAGCCAAGCCGAGAATAAAAGATCTAAAGCTGGAGGTCGTAAAATGCAGCCATCGACAAAGGATAACTTATTCTTGGCAGTCAGAGCAAGAAGCATAGCACGACGCCAAGAATTAAAGTTAGATCCAGAAAGGGTATGAGGCACCAAAATCAAACCGAGATGATCACCACTCTGAAGAAAATAAGGACTAGAGTTGTCTTCCATGGAAGCAGAAGAACCAGAAGCAGAATCGGTAGGGGTGGGACGATTGGCATTATTACCACGAGCCATGGATTAAAAAATGGTAAGAACTGAAAAACGAAAAAGATACTTCTGATACCATATTAGTTTATCAGAAATCAGAGAGAAAATTGATAAACGTAATGTACATCATTTTTTATTATTTTGCAAACTCAGAAAAGGGGCAAATATATACAAAGGAGAATGCCACACCAATTGGCGTGACTCAGCTAACAGAATGAGGTGCACATCCTAACAGAAAACATGTGCAATACAATCCTAACAGAAAAAAAAATTCCACTAATAACAAAAATAAAAACTAATTACAAATAAAGAAAATATAGAATATATACTAAAAGACAAAGCTAATGTTATTATCTTTTATTATCATAAGAAGGGTAAGGGACCATGGATTGCCTCGTGTTATGACACTTTCACACCTCCAATCTAAAGATAAAGAAAAAAAATCTAAAGATAAAGAAAGCATGGACCAACTTTAGGAACAATAGGTGAAAAGTTGTTGGCCAACGTGAGACCATTAGTGAATGCTTTTTTGTAAAACAGTCTACGAAGATCTGTTGGAAGCAGATCATAATGTTTAATTATGAATTCTGAAAGTCCAAATGATGTGGTCTTATGTTCTTATATTTTTCAATTCCTATATAGTTTTCCAGATAATGTGTGGGCTTCTTAATCTCCTTTTGAGTATGTCTTCAGTACTAATTGAAGCGCTCATATGCCATTATTAGTTAAAATATATGTAATATAAAATTGGATAATATATGCTTTTAGTTTTTGTATTTTCGATTAAAAATAGTATTTATTTAGGTATTTTAACTTTAATCAATTTGATACTGAATTTTATAAAAAATTATGATTTTAGGAAGGTTTTCACTGTTAGGAGAGATAGAAATCACTGCATTTTGTAAAGTTTATGAACCAAATTGATTAAAGGTGAAATTTGATAATTAAAACCAAATTTTACCTAAAATACATGAAATGAAACATATTTTATCCTATATAATTCATTGCCAATAAAAAAAAAATGTAATGTAGTATACGAGATTAATTGACCTGTTTTAGTTGTTTTAATTATAACCGGAATGAAAAACAAAAAAGAAATTATTTGAATTTTAGTTTTGTTCTCTTTTCAATTTCAATATCTAAGCAAGCAAAACCTGCACTAAAACAGGACTGCTAATTAGTACAGGTTGAGGACGGATTATTGTACGAAACAATGTGATATTAAATTCATACCATGTAGATTTAAATATAATTTAATTAAAATACGTCGACAGTTATTCTGGTATTGTCATTTAAGTATAGATTACATGATAAGTTTATTTATATTTATAATAACTAGTTGAAGAAGAGTTCCTTGTGTTTTAAGTGTCTATTTTTTCTTTTTGAATTAGATATAATTATAATAACTGCCATGTTAAAAAGTTGTTAAATAATAACTATTTATAATTGTGAGAAATTTTTAAAAGTAGTTAAACTATAAATTAGAAATAATATATATATATATATCAAAATGAGATAATTATTTTTATTAATAATTATAGATAAGTTTAAAAATACATGCTCATAGAAAAACTTTAAGAATCACATTTTATATAATTTCTAACTAATTAAAAAATACAAAAATCTTTGCACTAACAATTCATAAACTCATGATTATATTATTGATTCTACTTTTATTAAGAAATCAAAAGTTAAAGCTCAAAAGTGGTGGATTACTTACAGATTAGTTAGCTGTTCACTTCTTATTGCACCATAATGCAATCCAAAAGCACAATCAAACTTCTACTTTATCCCATCTTTCTCAGTTCTTTTTACACCCTCTCTTTAAATCAGACCCTTTGGGTCACATCACCACATTCAATCTTGCAGTTAACTTTGGTGCATCCTTTTTTTCACTTTCTTTATTCTCTCCATCGTGCACCCCACGCTCTCACCCTGCGCGTGCTCAAACCCCTACAAACACATCACAACAACAGCAGCAACAACACCACCACAAAGTGTATATGTGTTCCTTCGAAGCCCTGTCTTCAAGTCTTTGCACGCATTTTCCTCTTTCTGTGTTGTGTGTCTCACGTTTCAACAACCTGCAGAAGAAGCTGAAGCTATGATGGGTAGACTTGCACCATTATCAGAAGAACCCATCAATGAAGAAAACGAAGGATACAACAATAGTAACTCAAAGAAATGCCTTCAGTCATGGAGGAACTGGAACTGGATCAAGACTCATTTTTCACTTGCCTTCAACAAAAAGTCCAACCTCAAGATCCTCCTTAGTGTCTTGGGTTGCCCTTTATTTCCTGTGCCTGTCCACCCCATTCTACCCCTCAATGAGGCAAGCCCTCTTCTTCGTCTCTTTTTTCTTCTTCTAAATTCTAATGCCCCATCACCATGCAAGAGAAAGTGGTGGTGGTGTTGTTTGAAAACTTCTGCTATATATATATATATGTCTTTTTGGTGAAGAGTCTAAAGACCATGTATATATATCTCTCTCATGAGAAACAATCCTACTTGAGTCAGATAGTAAGATTCAAACCTACGAGATATAATTCTTTTCGAGTCACATAAGACTATTGAGCGGCAAAGCTCTAACTTTTTCTATATGTAATTCTTCACAAGCACATATAAATTTCCCTTCATAATTACAAGAAGGAAAAAAATACCATCAATTTTTTTTTCTCTTGATGTATTTTGTTTGTCTATGAAAATAAGTTGTGTATGCGTTTTTCTAAAAGAATCTTGCTAATTTACCTTCTTTATTGATTATGGTTGAAGTGATGTTCTTTCTTGATCAAGATTAAAAAGTTAGTTGAAAGTGTTACTTTTGATCACTTTCTTTATACATGGAACCTCTTTAATCTTTATGTGTGTGCCACCGATTTTATCATCTTACCATGTGATGATTACTGTAAAGAGTGTGTAGTAAAGATATGAAAAGTTTGATATATTTTTTTTAAGGAGAATGGCAGAGGCATTTCAATAATATTTTTCTTCATTTGTTGGAACAAATGTAATATGTAATAGGTGTCATCTTCGGCACAGTATATCATACAACACTTCAGGGCTGCAACAGGGTGTAGGAAGTTGGAGGGGACAGTTAAGAATGTGTTCGCAACAGGGAAAGTGACAATGGATGTGGTGGATGAGCTTGGATCCACAAGTGGTGGCGTTAATTTGGAGAAAGGGTGCTTTGTTATGTGGCAAATGGTTCCTGATAAGTGGCAGATAGAGCTGGTTTTGGGTGGCCAAAAGGTTGTGGCTGGTAGCAATGGTGCCATTGCTTGGCGCCACACGCCTTGGCTTGGCGTGCACGCTGCCAAAGGTGGCGTCCGCCCTCTTCGCCGTGCCCTTCAGGCAAGTTCTTCATCATCATCATCATGTCTTGTTTTAAATTTTCCAACAAATTTTGTGTTGTGTTTGTTGTTGGTACTGTTATGTTGGTTGGTGTGATGGTATTCATTGGTGTGGTACCTTGAAGGTGTTTTTAGAGCTGAGTTACAATTGACAGCGAAATGTGATTGTTAATGTTGGGACATAATGATGCTGAGTATGAAAATCTTATGTTATAAAAAAATTGAATTTGTATGACTTGTGACCTAATCCCTGGCTCCATGAATTGGTGGGGTATAGTGTTTTGGCATAAAGTGTAAGGGAAGAACCCCGTTTGGAATGTGTTGATATGTTAAGATGGTGTTTGGAAATTATTATGAGAAAAAATTAAAGAAAAGTGTTGTTGACACAGATCTGTAACAGATGTAGAGTGGTAATCAAATACTTAAATGGCCATAAATGCGGGTTAACACTGCTGCTATTGTTCATTTTAATTAATACAACTATACAAGGCTTTCAATATATCCATATGCTACCAGCCAATTTAATGGATCTGTGTTTCCCTACTAAATTTCATTCATTTGTTCCATCTAACCATATTCCTATGTTTCCTTTTCTTTATTTCTCAGCTTCCTCACAATATATAACTTGCTCATCAACCATCATGGTTTATGTGTGATTATTTTGACTTAACATTTCAACTAAGATTCTTCAAAACCAAGGCCTAAGAAGACTAAAACAGAAGAGCTGAATTTAATGTTTTCACACAAAATATGAATGCAATTGTTGACTTTATTAGCCTAAAGGGTCCACTCTGCGATGAGACTGAATTGATTAGCATCCATAATTGTATCTTGGTATCTCTACTAATTGTTACTGATTTCAGTGGTTCTGGTTTTTAAGTGACACTATATTTGTGCATTGTAGGGACTAGACCCTTTGGCAGTGTCTGCTGTATTCTGTGCAGCACAATACATGGGGGAAAAAGAAATCTCAGGCATGGATTGCTTTGTGCTGAAACTCTCAGCTGATCAGAAAGACCTTGTTGAGCGCAGCGACAACACGGCCGAGATGATCAAGCATGCCATATTTGGCTACTTCAGCCAAAGAAGTGGCCTTTTGGTGTACCTAGAGGACTCTTACCTGACCAGGATTCAGGCCCCAGGGTCTCACCCCACATACTGGGAAACCACAATGTCAACCAAGATTGAGGACTATAGAATTGTGGATGGTGTGATGATTGCACATGCCGGCTCATCGACTGCGTTGATCACCAGGTTTGGGGACAACCTGAAGGCTGGACCATCCATCACAAGGTTGGAAGAGTCATGGACCATTGATGATGTTGCATTCAATGTGCCAGGGTTGTCCTTGGACTGCTTCATACCTCCTCAGGAACTACAGAGAGATTGTTCTTCAGATGATGAGCTAGATTGGAGATCATTCACCCTTGCATAGATGATATATACATGGAAACTTGTAATTGTTTAGTGCTTTTGTTTTTTCGCTACACAAATGGTTGATGATGATGCCAATTGTTACTTAACATGTATAATGCTTTTGTAATTGTATTACACTATCACATTCTAGGGTCATAGATGGCAGCTATTGGTTGTTGATATTGAAATCGATTTTTTGAGTTTGTTTGCGTGTTGTATTGATATAAGTTGACTTGTTTATGAAGGCATCTTTTTTTGTTGGTGAAGATTATAAGTTGGGATAGGTAAATAAGTGTGTCAAAGGAGCTTAGTCGATTGAGTAGCGTGTGTGAGTTATTGGAAATCCTCTCACAATATCTTTAATTTCTACGGATAAAAAAAAATAACTACATGTACTCTTAAAATCAGTATTACCAAAACCATACTAGTGGTATTGAATTAATGAGTTACTAGTTGAACCAATCAGTCAATGGTTGAACTCCATAAATTGGTATATTATAAGAACTCTCACCGGTTCTAAATATAAGAGAGAAAAATGCTTTATTCTTGTTTTTAAATATATAAACAAATCTCAACTAATTTTGACTCATTTAATGATATTATCTCTAAAATGGCCTTCACTTAATTGAGATTTTATTTTCAATAACTCTTTTTTATTCTTGATATCAAGTTTCAATGAAAAATATTTTAAGAAAATTAATATTTTTTATATGAGAACAGGACAATTAAATGTTACTAACTAACTTTCTAAATTAATTTACATTTGAGACCGTAGTAGTATGTGAATTTTATTATTAAATTATAGTATATAAATTAAATTGGGAAAATATTAAAAATGATTTGGGAATGATTTGAAGATTTGATTAAAGAGATAAAGAGTAAATTAAAGATAAATATAAAGATAGAGTAATATTTCAATTTGATAAAATTTAGATTTAGAAAACTTTTAGGATCAGAGGGTTTTCAAATCAAGACTCTTGTTCAATTAATCTACAAATTCAAAGTTCTTTCTAATTCTCTTTTAATTCAAATATAAGAAAATATCTTTATATATAAGCCTAAAATATCTTTATATATAAGCCTCAATTAGTTGGAACTCACAATAATACATTTGGAGTAGAAGCATGAAGGTAAAGTCTCACATTGAGTAGAAATGAACAAGTTGAGAAACATATTGAATTAACCCCTATTGTCGTGGTGTTATGTTCAATTAGACATTCACGCTTTTTACTAATTCATTTTACCCACTTAGGATTAATCCTACTCTCATGAATCAAAATCTAAGCTTTCATCTTATGGTTCCAACTCAGTTAATAAGTTAATTATGTTAAAAAATAATTAATGTTGACACATATAACACTAAATTTTTTAATGTATATTTATTACACATATCTAAATATTTAATTGTTTAGTTTACCTAACTTCTTTATCTTTTCTTATTTCATATTCTTATTTTATTAAATATGGATATTATTTTCATTTTATCAATTAGAATAATTCTTAGTTATGATCCTATCAAATAGAATTCTCTTTTATTTTAATTTAATCAATTAATGAGTTATATATAATTAATTTAATTTGAATTTTATTTTGATTATTGAGTTATTTCCCATGCTATTATTTTAATATTCTTAACATAATTTATTATGTAACCTTATATGTGTATTAAATTTACATTAAAAAATTTAGTGTTATATTTATCAACATTAATTATTTTTTTAGTATAATTGACTTATTAGCTCAATTGGTTGGAGCATCGCTTTAATAACCTGAAGGTCATAGGTTCAAGACTTGAGTTTTCTCAAAAGTTTATCATAAAAAGATTATCACAACCAAGAAAACAATGAAATCAATATCATATGAAGAACATAGTTTTATGGCCCTTTAAGATCAATTCCATTACCAATATTGAAATACAAGACTAAGGGTTAGAGAAAGAGAGAATCACATATAATTTATATGGGTTGACTCATCAAGAGGACCTACATGTAGTTGTTCTAAGAGCTTTTAGAACTTCCATTAATTATAAACTCACGTAAATCCTTGATAACCCTAACCAAGATAAAAAAACAAGAAAGAAATCAGAATTGGATTGAATACACCTTTATGTGTAGGTCAACATCGTCAAGCTCTTCTTCAAAGAATTATCAAATCATGATTAACAATGAATGAATCTTGATCATCCTGAATCTCCAAATGAAATGTAGTGAAAATCCCTTAGTTGAGTTTCTTGAAGTATTTTCTCAAAGATAAAAATGTATCAAGAGTCACTAATGAAAATAACCAGTGAGGGTATTTATAATTTTAATAGAAAAAATTGGTTTAAGCGATTATCAAACTGGGCAATCAATTAATTTTGTTAAAATTCCTCTTATTTTGTATTTCCAGAAACATGTTAATCGATTATAGGAAATGTTAATTGATTACAATAAATGGTAATCAATTATCTTAAGCTACTGAATTTCCTTCTTCTGATACTGACACAAATAATCGGTTACAAGACTAGTAATCAATTACTTTGATGCTTCAAGCCAAATTTCAAGTAGAAGATGGTTCTGTTACTTGTTCTAACACTTTGTAATGGATTACAAAACTTTCTAACCGATTACACAATGTTGAACTTAATACTTTTAAGAAACTTAGAGATCAATCCACTTGCCTAACATATTTGAATCATACTAAGCATGAATATAAGACAAACTGCGACTATATCAAACATCATGACTAGTATAAAAACATACAATACAAATGTCATATCTATTAAAACTTGTTTGACTTTGTAAAATCATGAAACCAAAACCTATGGACTAATCTTCAAGACTTATAAACTTGAATGAACAGAAAGCTCTTGCAACAAATTATATGAAAACAATCGAAATATGCAAATTTAAGACCTAAACAAAAAATCATGCAACTAATTCTAACTAAAATGGCACCTAATAATGAACTAAAATGCAAAACATCACATATCACCCAACAACACAATCATACATCTATCAAAGAATATCATTTTAAACATAACATTATGCCAATATCCAACCAATAAAATCAAGAAAATATTAGCATAATGTGGAGAAAGGAGAAATAAAATAACAAATCATGCAAGAATAATTTTTTCATTAAGAACCATGCTCAAGTTGTCAAACTAATAGGAAAGAGTTTAGCAAACATTTTTTTTGGAAAAAATACAACACAAACAATCCACAAGTTTCCAAGGACTTGTGTAAAGAGTTTCCTCCAACTAAAGGTTTGGTTCTTGACTTTTTTTTTTTTTTTTTTGCCAAAGTTCTTAAAGAATGGTGCTCCAAGCTTCCAACAACCAAGAAAGCTAAGCTACCATTTTGAAGCCATAGCAAGGAAAGAAAAAAGAGACTGAGAACATGGTAAATACTTTGGCGTAGCCGTAACAAGAAAAACTTAAGAGAAAAGTTCACCTTGCTTAAAGAGGATGGAGGAAAATGGAGACAATTGAACCAACAAGAGTATTCACAAGTTATGACATTTGACTTGACGAGTATGGATGGAGGTGTGGGGAAGCAAAATTGCTTCTATATGTGGAGAATGTCTTTGGTTAGAGGATAGAAAGAGGGAGTGACTAGGGATTGTGGTGAAAATGATTTGTCTTGGGATTTATATTACACTTATCTAATAAAATAACTTTTAAAATGAGATTTATTTAAATAAAAGAAATAATTTCCCTAAGGCTAAGTATTTTTTTTTATTTAGCCAATTTGCTGTAGGATTTTAATTAATTGAGATGTATGTGTCTAATGGTCTAATTAGGTCACTAATGGTATAAGAAGGTTAAAATAGTAATTTACTATGTATGGTGGATGATTCTAGTTGTATCTCTACTCCATAATTACTCTTCGTAAAGCACATATTCGACATCAAATAAAATAATAGTATTTTAATTTAGAGTGTTAATTAGAATTAATATAAAATTTCACAAATAATTCATTATGATTAATAATGGCTAGTCATATTAAATTTTCACACAAAAAAAAAATCTAATCAATTAAATTTTATATTTTAAATAATATTTTGACTTATAAATTATGGCAATCAAGTTAATTAAAAATGACCAGAAACTTACGCATAACATAAAACTTTTGAATATTAACACAGGTTAATTTTAATATGAAATAAACATGATATATTAAAGATACATTTTACAATGAATTATTTATAATAAGATATAAATTGAAAATATTTCATAATATTTTTTTTATATATATTCAAGTTATATTTATATATTTAAACAAACATGTCAGTTTCCAACTTTTGATACATGGTTATTAACTCTTAAAAAACATAAAATTTACAATATTTTTCAAAATAAAAGAACAAAGAAGCAATGCGAATAACATAGTCCACTTTTTAATTCTTTGTGTGGATAGGAAGTGAAATTGAGACAGAAGAATTAGAGAAGAAAAAAATAGAAGGGATATTAGTTGAAGTTATTTATGGGTAGAGTTTTGTATTTGTTTGGATTGGTGAAATTTACAAAGAATGATATTGGTTGATTTATTTTCATTTGTTAGGTTACATGAGAAAATGGAGGAAAAAAGAGATATATTATGAAAAGCTGATTTTACCTATATAATCAAATACAATAACTTTTTAAATCAGATAATTTTAAAATTTAAATATAATTGTATTTCAATAGTCTGACAAAATATGCATGATACTTATTACATATTTAATTATTTTATATATAAATAAGTTTTTAGTTAAAATTATTTTAAAATAACTATTTAAAACTAATTATTTCAAAAAAAATTATATGCTTCTATTTTTTTAAAGTTAAATTCAATCACAATATTTTTTATTATAATTATAGCTAATGCAACCAGTAAATTCTATCTCGATTGTTTTGAGCTTTTTACATCAATTCTAGAGCTTATGTTGATTCAATCGAGATAGAATATAAAACTTTCTTACATTAGACACTAAACCGATACAAAAAATACATTTTACGTCTATTAAAATTGTAACCAATGTAATATGTCTTGACACCAAAATAATCATTGTGTTGTGTAAACTTCTCATGCCCTACGTTATTCATAGTACAAAATTCAATAGAATGAATTCCATATCTAAACCATTCTCATACTGTCCCAAAATCAAGTCTACAAGGAAAAAAACTTTATTCAAGCGGCATAGATTTATATGTTCAAGACTTCTAAAGCATAAAGTAAAAAAAAAAAAAATCTTGTCATGGGTAAAATTTAATAAAAGGTAACAATTGTCATTTTTTCACATAAAAACCATCCCTCGTTAACCTTTCCAGCAAAGAACCACTAGCAAAGAATGAATAGTTTAAAGCCTTAATTAGATCATTGAATCCTAGAGACAATTCTAAATAAGGATAAAACAAAGGACATATGAGACTCTTTGAAACTAAAATATCTAGAGCCATGATACAGGTTAAGTGTTTGTGCTCATTTTTATGCTTTTTCCAAAAAGATTTTGAAATTCTTCACGTAAAAGTACATGAATGTGTAATTAAGTGTTTTGCTTGGACACGTGAGATAAAGGGAAACATATAGTAGTTGTTGGAAGAATATTGGGACCTATGACACCCAAATTGGATTATGTAGTGCGTTTGAAGAATATATGGATGAGTTATAAAAATTTTTACTAATAATGCATGAGTTCACTTGTAGAATAGCATGCCTTTCGAGGTCAGTTTGAATGGTGGATGTCAAGTGCAGAATTGTCATGACTTCATGTGCATGTCAGGCAATTCAGTTATAAAAGTATTGGAAAAACTAAGTTGGAATCACATGTTACCTAGTTTTTTAGGTAGAAGCTGGAGGTTCTGTTATAGGTCTCTGTTCTTTAAATTAAATTAAACTTGAAGTTACCGAATAGAGGAATTGAGATATGGGAATTATTTTTAAAAAGTTACCATGGTTTAATTTTTTTCTATTTTCATGTAATTGAGATATGAGAACATTTTAAATCTTTGTTTAATTGAGATATGGGAATGCATTTAAAAAGTTACCATGCTTTTCTGAAACCCAACAGGAGTAGGGCAACACCAATATCCTTCAAGGGTGACAGCAATTGGAACATTTTTAATCTTTGTTTGACCTTGCTCTACCCGGGTAAGCCATTAATATCCCCCATAAGTGACAAGGATTCACAGCTAATGAGGAAAAAGATATAGCAATAGCATCACAGTGAAAATGATGCACTGGAGACAAATCTTTGTTTCTATATTTAACAACCAATTTCTTAATTTCCCCTCATAAAATATGGAAAATAAGCAAAATGAAAAGCTGCAATCTTTGAAGCTGATCTACTTCCCCCAAAAGAACCGGTGCCATTGCAGTTTCACACAAAGTGCATGGAACAATATGAGGAATGTTCAATGGACTGAAAATTTGATATTTTTCTCAAATGGGAAAAAAGATTTGAACTGAAAAACCCAAGCAGAACGACAGGAACATATGCAGAAAAGCAGAAGTATGTAAATTTATTAATTTTATTTTCAATTTTTTAATAGAAAAATGGTTGGAGCATTTTCAAAAGTATAATAACCAAGAAGTTCTATATCTGACCTCATCAAAGTGAACTACAGATCAGCACACAGAAAATGACCCTTGTCTCTCTTTGGACACTAGTAACAACTAGTAAACGGAAAAAGCTGAAAACTTACCAAACATTGGTCATATTATGAGAAACCTCTGAAAACCCATGTCGTATCCAATGTTTTGTTTAAGCTCAGAGCGTTAAAAATGATTGAAGAGGAGCTGAAGTGTTGACCATCAAGGGAACCAGTGAACAAAGAGTTGCAGGGAGGAATAATGAGTTAAGTTTAGACCCTCTTTAATTTGTGAAGAAATAGAGAACACCACGTGATAGAGAGGAGATTGGACCAGCTTACACAGAGCCCAAATTCAAGCAATGGACTGGCCCAATATTAGTCTATCAGAGGAGAGCCAAGACCAAAGGAGCAGAGAAGGCCAGTGGCTGACGTGGAGGAGTCTGTTTTGTGTAGTGTGCAGTGTGTGTAGTGCGCAGGGTGAAGGATGAGAGGTTTGGGAATTAGTTAGTTTGTTGCTTTATTGGAGTGTTTCCATAGCTGGGGGCCTTGGTGCTCATATTTTGATTTTCTACATTTTTACTGTATTGAACATTTCTGCATAATTATATCATTTCTCTCCCTCTATTTTGATAGAAGGAAGTTTATTCTATCAAACTGGTGCTTTCGTTGAGAGGTGTTTTGGGGGAGATTTCGTTAGTGTATGCTTACCAGGATGACTTCCCAAAAGATTGAGGCATTGGACGCTAGAATGGCTGCTATAGAATCGACGTTAAAATCACACGAGTTGACCTCCAAGGCTCATTCCAACCAATTATCAGATCACTCTACTAAGTTGGGTTCCTTAGTTACGAGCGTTGTAGAGTTGCTAGAAGCTTGCAATCGTTACATCGGGAAGTCCGAGAGGGATTTCACCAGCGACAATCTATATCGCTTGACCCAGTGAGCACGTTGGCGGTAGGAGAAATTAGCGGAGTAACGAAGGAGAAGGAAGTGGCCCAGGATGTTATTTCAGGCACACCGAAGGAAGTGACGTCTAGTGATAGAGACGATTATCGCATTACCGCTAAGCGAATCGATTACCAGTATTCACCGGCACTGACCCGGTAGGATGGGTTGCCCGAGCGGAGGTGTATTTTGCTATTCATGGAACTCCGGATGCCTTGCGAATTCAATATGCCCATATTTGTATGAAGGGTTCGTCGTGGCATTGGTTCAAGGTACTCCACGAATCTGATCCGCGGCTGAATTGGGAACGCTATAAGCACGCGATGTTCATTCGTTATGGGGAAAATCATTTTGGTAACCCTTTTACTCAGCTCAATGGGTTGACGCAAGGAGGAACGGTGGATGAGTATGTTGAAGAGTTTGAAATGTTAACAGCCCAGGTACCGCCGTTACCGGAGGAGCAGTATATGGGATTGTTTATGGGTGGACTGAAGGAAAAAATTAAACTAGAAGTCCTCTCGCTTGAACCACTGAATCGCTACAAGATGATTTCGGTAGCGAGGACAATAGAGCGGAAATTGCAGGAGGAAAAATGTTGCAGACGCCAAGGGAAGGAAACCGTTTTCGTCGCAAAATGGTGAATGTATCATCTGAGGTTGGGAACAAAACGCAGAACAGAGTACCGTTTAATAACACACAGGGCCGGCCCAACAGAGTTGAGGAGAGACGAAGTGATACTAATGGGCCTCCAACAAGAGGGTTTAAGACCTTACCCTACTGGGAGATGATGGAGGCATTAACTTCCTACACCCGTCAAAATTCTTATACACCCAGCAGGTATTTGTGAAATATCACAAATAACCTTGCTTAAAATAATAAAACAAAAGCATTTTTCATATTTGTAATACACCCGTCATTCCTTTTCGTTTCCGCTTCTCATCCTCTGCTCGTCTTCTCCTGCTTCCTGGCGACTTTGGTCCTTTGCGCTTCTCGTTCTCCTCTCACGGGTTGTGGGCGGAGGTTTGTGGTGGTCGGTGGTCGGTGGTCGGCGGCGAAGGTGTCATTGTTTTTCGGCGATACAAGGTAAGTGACGCTTTGCATTGCTGTCGTTTCGTCTTTCGTTTGGCATGCTTACGGATTGGTAATCCGTATCCTGTGCATTGTACAGATTATAGATCCGTATTAAGGATTGGAAATCCGTAAGCCTCATACGGATCACCAATCCGTAATAAGAAATTTTAAATCCGTATCAGTGTTACGGATTGACAATCCGTATCAGTATTACAGATTGACAATCCGTAAGGTTGATACGGATTGTCAATCCGTAAGGCTTACGGATTATCAATCCGTATGGGTATTTTGCTTTCTTTTTTTTTTTTTGAAATTAGAACTGAACTGGTTTAATGAATTGCTATATGAAAAGCATGTTGTGTGGTATGGACTTGCTAGATTGTTTTTGATCCTCCACATGGCTATGTTTGATCCACATTTGCTAGGAAATTTGAAATGTCATGAGCAAAATGAACTGTTTAAATGAATTGTTATGTGAAAACCATGTTGTCTAATGGTATGGACTTGCTAGATTGTTTTTGATCCTCCACATGCCTATGTTTGATCCACATTTGCTAGGTAATTTGAAATGTCATGAACAAAATGAATTGTTTAAATGAATTGTTATGTGAAAACCATGTTATCTAATGCTATGGACTTGGTAGATTGTTTTTGATCCTCCACATGCCTATGTTTGATCCACATTTGCTAGGTAATTTGAAATGTCATGAGCAAAATGAACTGTTTAAATGAATTGTTATGTGAAAACCATGTTATCTAATGGTATGGACTTGGTAGATTGTTTTTGATCCTCCACATGCCTATGTTTGATCCACACTTTGTACCTAATTTGAATTGTTATGAGTAAAGTGAACTGTTTTATTCAATTATTATTTGCAAAGCATGTTGTCTAATGGTATGGACCTGGTAGTTGGTTTCTGATCCACATGGGTATGTTTTAATCCACTTGTTAGGTATCGTTATCTGAAAGGTTTATTTTGATCAAGATGGCTATGATTGTAATGTAACTACTGGTTTGAATGTCAGATTATGGTTAAGACTATAGGATTACGACGGGCTTTGGCAAGAGATGCCAGTGAAGAAGAACCTGCTGTACGACGAAGGCCTACAGCATCAGCACGGAGACAACGCCAGAGGACTAGTGTTGTTGAGGACGTGCCTGCTGAGGTCGTCGCTGACGATGTTGACCTTGTTGCACCTGTTGAGGCTGAGGTCGAGGGAAGCATCGATGGCTCTGATGTTGAGGGATTTCCTGGTGGGCCCCAGGACAGTTCAGTGTTGAGTCATTACGCTGAACATATTGCACCTAGCATTTGGAGGGGAGAGGTATGATTCTATTTAAACATAGTTCAATTTGAGAATTATTTTGGCGTTAGGGTATGTGTATGTAACTAACCACTAATACAGGAACGACCAGAGCTTAAGTTGGCATCTCATGGGAGGAAGGTTCATAAATTTGGCCGGCCTGCACCTGAGATTGAAGGGTTGGTGGCAGGTACAGGATTAAGCCCACTAATCACCTGTTCGGTAGATACAGGTGACCGGGGTTTAATCTCGGCATTTGTGGAGAGGTGGCATAAGGAGACTAGCAGTTTCCATTTGTCGATCGGAGAGATGACGATCACGCTGGACAACGTCGCATCTCTATTTCATCTACCAGTCATGGGTGCATTGCAGACGTACGAGCTGTTGGATGTTGATGAGGCAATTGCATTACTTGTGGAGTAGCTTGAGGTTACCCCCGACCAGGCTGCAGCAGAGACGAAACAGTGCCATGGAGCTTATGTTCGTCTGTCATGGTTGCGGAAGTTGTATGCTGAGAGGTGTCAGCAGATGCAGTGGACGGTGGCAGCCAGAGCTTATTTGCTCCATTTGGTTGTTTGCACTATTTTCGCTAACAAGAGTGCCACACATATTGGTGTGGTATTCTTGGAGGCATTTCGTGATCTCCACCAATCAGGCGGGTTCAGTTGGGGAGCGGCTGCACTCCAACACATGTATGATAACTTGAACTATGCCTGTCAGCATCATGGTAAACATCTTGCTGGTTATATTAGTCTGCTTCAAGTATTTTTTAATATATAACTTAATATTTGTTATTTATTTAATGTTTTGATTGAATTTCAACTGCTTATTTGTGTTTGGTTGTTTTGGTTACTTAAGTGTTGGGTATACGAGCACTTTCCTAGCGTTGGCAGCATGATTGCGGATGAGGACTATGTAGAGAGCCAGTCACGGGCATGTTGCTGGAAGGCGGGGAAGGCGTTACCTGTCAGTACCTATCGGAGGTGACTAGATAGGTTGACGACCGACGATGTGTGTTGGACTCCATACACCGATCATCGTCCGGCCCGTCCCTTTGAGGTTATCTGTCTATACTCAGGCCATATTCGATGGGGTCCTTACTGTGTCAGGTACCACCCAGAGAGGGTACTCAGACAGTTTGGCTTCATTCAGACCATCCCGTCTCTGCTGAGCTTACCCACCCCGTCAGATGAAGAGGTGGATGACAACTGGCTTCATTATGCACAACATCTTACTATCACGGGACCCCCTTCTAGTTGCCCTGGCCAGTGCGATGCTGCATATATGGATTGGTTCTACCAGATATCGCACCCTTTCATGTGCCCGCCTCAGCCTGGGGAAGTCAGAACTCCTCCTGTCGTGGCAGATCCTGCACCTGATCCACCTGCTAGTATGGCAGAGCCCACAGTTGACACTATGGATGATCAGGCTGACATGCCTCGACATGCAGTGGTAAAAAAAATTAAAACTTCTTATGCAATTTTTGATACATTGTTAAATGTTAAATATCTTATTGCCTGGTAACCTCTTATACAGTTTATTCTAACCTTTTTGCAGGGCGCATGCCAAACCATTGCAGAGAGGTTGCAGAGGCTTATAGATCTTCGCATGGTGACCTCTGGCACCGATGTGTACGACACTGTGGATGACTGTATCAGATTAGCACGCAGTGTCTGCGATGGTCGGAGAGTGTATGTGCGCTCGAGACGTCGTAGGACTGGACCGTGTGGAGATTGATTTGTTACAATTATTTGTACAACACTATATAAACATATGTATTAACATTATTATATTGTTGAAACATTTCATTTCAAATATCTACATTGTTTGAACATTATCCATCTGCGTCAGTATTTTCTTTAGTAAAATAAAACAATCCAGCAGTTACACAATTATAACTTCCTGCCATTTAGGTGAACAGACATGATAATACAACAGAAAGTCACAATGTATGTCAGTGTTGAGACCCCCTGTCACAGTCCAGATCAACATAAGCTGGTGGCAATGTTGTCAAGCTGGTATACTTTTGCATTCGACTAATGTAACTAGCTGGCCACTCTTTTGCTTGAGGCTGACAATGTCTTGACCATAATAAAGCAATTGGTGGCAAAGGACAGCCGTCTCACAATGCATCCTAAACAAAATAATGACAGTTATTGTTAATGACATCTGTTATACGTAAGTACACAAATTAAAGCATTTTTATATTACCTGAACAAAATAGTTTCCATACACATGCCCAATACACATGACGCGATGTACAGCAGGATCTCTAGGCGGTTGGGTTCTAAGGGGGAAAAAGGTCATACTTTGTTGCTTTGAAAGACTAACAATTACAAGGTTATAACGTGAAGCAATTACATAACCCATGTCAGTGATGTCCATCCATTTATCCTGTGTTACCTGCAATTTAACAAATACATCAGTATCCTTAAAGGCAATTTAACAAATACTAAATTATGGAATGCAAATGTAAACAACGAAAAAAAAATGTTACATGTCCAATTGTTTCTACCAAAAGTGACCTCTTTAACTCCTTATATCTTTCTGACCCCCCGAATAAGCCAATATAGTCTTCAGACCATTATGCAAGTTCCTTTAACAAATGGTTGCGTACCACAACCCACGCGTCTTCACCATAACCAAGTAAACCCGCAATGGCACGATAGCCACAGTTACCGTTAGCTTTAACATCACATACTCCAACAATGTAATTCCTCATGCATGGCAAAAATTGATCTAGCATTGGGATATTACCCATCGGTATACGTTTCGAAGATGTTGATGCAGACTTTTGTTTAGCTGAGCAACGGTCATGCTGAGAATATAACGCATCCACATATTCAAAATACGATGGATCCCGCTTTGTTGATCTTTCGTGTTTCGTGACTTTTTTCCTTTGGGCCCCTTTAGTCTTGACCTTTTTAGGAGGAGGACACATAGAATTTTGTTCAGGATATGCTATGTCTTTCAGTTTAGTCTTTAAAGTTACCTTGCCACACATGTCAAGACTTTCAAATCGCATAGAAATTGCTTCCATCTCGTCAGTTATCGTCACTTCACAGTCATCAACACCTTGGTCAGAGAAATGTAATCTCCGCCAAAACATGTGTACGGTACCCAGTGGTATGCTGGAAAGATTATATTTTGCTAGCTCACATGCACAAGGCAAACCACACGTGCTTCTTAACACACATCCACAACGAGAACTATCAATGCCTGCATAATGAACTCGGTCAAACTCCTCGACAATTAGATTTAACGCATACCTTGAAACCATGCCGACGAGTCTTTTGTACAAAGTCACTTTAAATGAATGTCCTACGACATGCGTGCTTGTCTCAAAAGAAGCCTTTATTTGATTGTGTTGCAAGGTGATCATGTTGTTCATGGCATCCCAAACATTACAAAGATCTCCAACACTATTTTGCAGTAGCAGCTTTAAGGTCCAATGAGCAGACTCAACCCTGCAGTGAAAGTGTACAAATATTAATTTCGAAAACATGATGTAATTCAGGTATTGCAAAGGATTTACCTATTTGTAGTAGTGTTTCCAAGATGCATGACTTTATTTGTCCATGTTGTCACAAATCTTTCTTTGTGGGGAATCAACCATGTGTCTTTAACATACTGAACAAATATTTGCCACGGTGCGCAGGCACACTCAAACTTCATAAGACAGTCTTCATAAGCATTTTCAGAAGCACAATCTACTAGACTTCCCCACGCTTCCATGACATAATCCCATGCATTGTTTTGTCCCACAAGCGTTTTACACTTAGCCTTCACATTCTTGTTAATGTGGAACCGACACAACAAGTTGGTAGTGTCAGGGAAAACCTGTTGGATGGCATTCATCAGGGCTGCATCTCTGTCTGTGACAATGACTTTAGGAAAAAACTCAGTCTTTAAAAAAAGGCCTCTAAATTGTTCAAGCGCCCATACAACATTATTGATACGTTCACCCTCCAAATATGCATAAGCAGCTGAAAATGTCATCCCAGTAGGTGTCACACCAACAATGTCCAACAAAGGGAGTCTATACCTGTTCGTCTTGTATGTGCTGTCAATGAGAAAGACCAAATTACATGAATTTATCAACTTCACTGAATCAGGGTGTGCCCAGAATATGTCTCGTACTACATCTTCATCCTTCTGTCTATGCCAATGGATATATCTATCACGTTCAAGAAGCTTCATCAATTGTTGCATTTCAGTATTGTTGCCTCTAACAGAAGTACGGTACGCATATCTTGCGTTGTACACTTGTTTTATTGTTGTATAACTTTCGGGATTGCAATCTTTTAAACTCAGCATAATATTCTTTGGTTTAACTCTTGACTTTGTCATTTCAGCAACAATTACCTTCTCTTCCACACTTAAACGACCAGCATATGGATGTCCAGTCATTGACTTGGCCAAACGATGATTATGTAACCCACATACTAACTTCACCATCTAGCCTTCACCTCCTACGACTGGTTGCCCTCGCAACTTGAAAGGACAACCACACTTTCTCATGCTACTGGTCGTCCGTAGTAAATCTTTGTTGAATGCTCTATACTTTCCACTCCTTTCACAACCTATCAAAAGAAATGACGTTCTTCCCCTCTTTCCAGTTGCTGTGTCCGACCGCATTATCATAGCTACAAATCCAATCTCATATGCAATACTACGAGCCCATTCCAATAACTCCTCACGAGACTTAAACACCTACAAAAATTGATAATACATATTTTAACAGTGGTTGAACATTGAATTTACTAGCTTTCATGAAATATGACATGATACAGATACCTTTGAAGTATTGAATGCACCCGAACAATCAACTGAAGAGTTATTATTGTCACATGCAAATGGTTCCCCTCCCTTGTCTTCACTCATATTCATTTCTTCATACATCATATCATCATGCATCCAATTATCATTATCCATCTTAACAAACAAATTAAAAAATAACCATCATTAAAAAACTAAATGCATAATAACCATGCTCACAAAAATATCCTACAAAAATATTAACTTCATAATATATTTTTAAATGAAAATAGGACAAATACATTAATTAATAATACTTTTAACATATTAAAATATTTTTTTTAAAAAATACCATACGGATTGGCAATCCGTAAAGGTGATACAGATTAGCAATCCATATGATCTTTACGGATTGATAATCCGTAAGGATCGTACGGATTGATAATCCGTAAGGATCGTACGGATTGACAATCCGTAATGATTCATACGGATTGCCAATCCTTAAGGATCATACGGATTGCCAATCCGTATCACCTTTACGGATTGTCAATCTGTTTGGCATGCTTATGGATTGCCAATCCATACGATCATTACGGATTGCCGACGACACAGAACGTACCTACCTCCGACCACGCCAGCGGCCAACGGAACCTCCACCAGTGCTAACCACCATTTCCGCAATCCCGACGAAGCCACAACCAAGCGCCAACGAATAACCACGAACAGCAACGTGCGAAGAAGACTGAAGAAAAAGCATGGAAAGTGCCTGGTGTATGTTAAAAACCAACAAGGGGTATTATTGGTATTTGATCAAAATGCTGGGTGTATTAGAAATCCTACTGGTGTAGGAAGTTAATGCCGATGATGGAACGTCAGGCCAAGGGCCTTTGCTTCAAGTGTGGGCAACATTATTCCCCAACCCATCACTGTCCTGAGAAACAGTTGCGTTTGATGGTTTGTGAGGAGGAAGAAAACATTGAGAGTTCCGATCCTCTTCCTGTGCCCGTAGAAAAAAATGACACAGAAGATTGGGAGTTGGTCTGCAACAGGGAGAACTCGAGGGTTTTCCGATCCTCATATTGGTAGTCAGCGGGGCGAGCCACAATTTCATTACTCCAGAGCTGGTTTTGTCCCTTAATCTCCCATTGAGCGAAACAAAGGAATTTAGTGTGAGTCTCGGCGATGGAAGTAAATGTTGCTCGTCGAAGGGGCAGTGTACAAAATTAAACATCAAATTGGGCAAGCATCAGTTGACGATTGGCGCCTATATTTTAGAACTGGGAGGCATTGATCTGATCCTCGGCATGGAATGGTTAGAGACGTTGGAAGAAGTAAGTCTGAATTGGAAAAAGAAAACTGTGCAGTTTTCTTTGGCAGGGAGAAATTGTAACATTGCGCAGGTATCAAGTTCGTGAGGGTCCTCAACCCATGGCTCTGCAAGGATTGATACAGGAGGCTGTAACCAACAGGGAGGAAGTAAAACAGAGTTGTCTCAATGAGCAATTAGCACAGGAACAATACAAGGTCTTGGAGCAACTATTGGAGGAATTTAAATTTGTTTTCCACAAGTCACCAACCTCCTCAGCGTGAGTATAACCTTGAATAAAGTCACAATTCCAGAAGTATCCAATTCCGACGATAAATGAATTACTTGATGAGTTGTATGGTGCATGTTATTTTTCTAAAATTGATTTGAAGTCGGGGTTCCATCAAATCAGAGTCCAGAATGAGGATACTCACAAAACCGTATTTCGTACCCATGATGGGCACTATGGATATTTGGTTATGCCTTTTGGCTTTACCAATGCCCCATCCACTTTTCAATCTACTATGAATTCGATTTTTCGTGAGAGGCTGTGACAATATGTCTTGGTTTTATTTGATGATATTTTAGTTTATAGCCCTACTTGGGAAAAACATGTAGTTCACTTGACAGATGTTCTGCAGCTGTTATAGGAGCATAAATTAGTGGCACAAAAGAAGAAATGCTCCTTTGGCGAAGATTCTATGGAATACTTGGGGCATGTTATCTCTATGGAGGGAGTAGCTATGGACCCTTCAAAAATCCAAGCTGTTCTAAATTGGCCAAGACCCGTGAACACCAAGGGAGTTTGCAGATTTCTTGGTCTTACAGGATACTACCGTCGTTTCATCAAGGATTACAAAAAAATTGCTCAGTCGCTCACTGAACTGACAAAGAAAGATAACTTCAAGTGGAATGAGGAGACTGATTCAGCTTTTAAAAAATTAAAAAGGCTGCTGACTTCGGCCCCAGTTCTTGTTTTGCCTGATTTCTCTAAAGATTTTGTGATAGAGTGCGATGCATCAGGTTCTGGGTTAGGGCATGCAAGATAAACAGCCTATTGCCTTCTATAGTAAAGCCTTAGCTCCACGAAACTTGGCCAAATCAGTGTATGAGAAGGAGATTATGTCTCTTTCTTTATCTATACAACATTGGCGACCCTACTTGTTGGGAAGGAAATTGACAGTTTTTACTGATCACAAAAGCCTCAAACATTTGCTTTCTCAACGTATCACAACTTCATATCAGCACTGTTGGTTGTCTAAATTAATGGGGTACACATTTGACGTGATCTACAAGCCTGGACTCGAAAATAAAGCAGTTGATGCTCTATCCTGCAAGGCTGATCCTGTGGAATTGTCTAGCATAGTATCAACCCCATATTGGATGGATTTGAATCAAGTTAAAGAAGAGTATAAGGCTGATACTGAACTGCAGAAGCAGATTCTTGCTATTAACTCAGCACAGAGTAGTCGAAGTGACTTCACATTGCAAGGGGAACTTCTGTTTTACAAAAGGCAGTTAGTGTTATCTTCAAAATCATCTCTGATCCTTGTTCTGTTAAATAAATTTCATGCCTCACCCACAGGTGGACATTCGGGTTTTTCCAAGACTTTTAAAAGATTGGCAGCGGGTGTATTCTGGAAGGGCATGCACAAGTAAGTAATGAATTATGTGAAGACTTGTGATATTTGTCAACGTCATAAATATCAAACATTGGCTCCAGCGGGTCTTCTTCAACCTCTTCCAGTTCCACAGCTTGTATGGGAGGATGTATCTTTGGATTTTATTACGGGGTTGCCTAAGTCCCAAGGGTATGAGGTGATACTGGTGGTTGTTGATAGGTTGTCCAAATATGCCTATTTTATCTTGCTAAAACATCCTTTTACAGCTCGACATGTTGCTGAATTGTTTGCTAAAGAAGTTATTCGCCTACATGGGATGCCTCGTTCGATTGTGAGTGATAGAGATCTTTTGTTTCTTAGCAATTTTTGGAAGGAACTCTTTTGTTTGCAAGGCACTGCCCTGCGTATGAGTACCTCTTACCACCCCTAGACAGATGAGTAAACCGAGGTGGTTAACCATTGTCTTGAAACCTATCTCTGTTGTTTTGCATCGGAACAACCGAAGCAATGGTCTCTTTGGGTATCTTGGGCAGAATATTGGTATAACAACTCCTATCATAGCTCAGCTAACACTACTCCTTTCGCGGTTGTTTATGGTCGTCCTCCACCTACTCTTGTGCATTATTTGGTTGGAGAAACACAAGTGGATGCTGTGGCACGTGTGCTATATGATCGGGATGAAACGCTACGCCAACTTAAGCACCATTTGCTGCTTGCTTAGAACTCCATGACACGCTAGGCTAATGTTTATAGGAGGGATGTGGTGTTTGAAAAGGCAGATTGAGTTTATGTCAAATTGCGCCCTCATCGTTAGGTTTCTATCCCAAGAAGAATTAAGCCTAAGCTTTCTGCTCGTTTCTACGAGCCTTTTCAGATTGTGGACAAAATAGGTGCTGTGGCTTACAAATTACTATTTCCAGATTCCTCAAAAATTCATCCTGTCTTCCACGTTTCGCTGTTGAGAAAAGTAGTTGGAAGTTCTGCAGTAGAGGGCAGCCTTGCTCCTGGTATGACAAAAGATGATCTCCAGTCATATGCACCCGAGTCAGTGTTGGCAGCCAGAAATTTTGTGGATCAGGGAAAAACTTGTACATAATGGCTCATTCTGTGGAAGAATAAACATGTTGAAGAGGCTAATTAGGAGAAGGAAAGTGACATCAAGTGGCAGTTCCCGGATTTTTGCCTTGAGGACAAGGCAAGTTCAAAAGAGGATGGTATTGATAGAGAGGAGATTGGACCAGCTTAAACAGAGCCCAAATTCAAGCAATGGACTAGCCCAATATTAGTCTATCAGAGGAGAGCCAATACCAAAGGAGCAGAGAAGGCCAGTGGCTCACGTGGAGGAGTCCTTTTTGTGTAGTGCGCAGTGTGTGTAGTGCACAGGGTGAAGGATGAGAGAGGTTTGGGAATTAGTTAGTTAGTTTGTTGCTTTATAGTGTGGGATGGTCATCATTAGGAGGCATCCGGAATCGAGAACTTTTCTACAGGTGTAGAGGGCTATTGGACTGTTTCCATAGCTGGGGGCCTTAGTGCTCATATTTTGATTTTCTACATTTTTACTGTATTGAACATTTCTACAGAATTATATCGTTTCTCTCCCTCTATTTTGATAGAAGGAAGTTTATTCTATCACCACGAAACCTGAAAAAAGAGAAAAGGGAGCTACCAAATGAAATGAAATGGAATGGATGATGATGGTTTATTGGCTGTGTTGTAGGGTTGCCAGGATTACAACTTGTTAGCAGCGCCTTTACACTCGGAACAACAGCAGCATAGTTATCAATCCCGGATAGCGGAGTGGAGCAGCCAAGCCTCAAAACTGGGATAGCGGGATAGCGGTAGCGGGATGACCACTATTCTAATATTTTTATATATGTATTAAAAAATGTATAATATAAATATATAAGCTAAAAAAGAGAAATATAACTAAAAATTCATGCACTAATTATTATTAACAGTAAAAACTCTTAAGCAAAATATATTACTTAGTCATCATAAAATAAGTAAAGTGTATTAATAATAAAAAAAGACTGTAAATAACAAATCTCTAAATTAAAACTTAAAAGTTCATTAAAAAAATATAATATGAAACTACAGAAAGCAAAAAAAGCGGGTACTGAAAGCAAATTAGGCCCAAATAATATAAACTTAGCAAAAGAAAAAGAAAGGATGGAGACGGAGAAGGGTGAAGAAAGAAAGAACGAAAGGAGCCTGTGAAAGTGAGAAAGTGAGAAACATACAAAATGAAAGGAGAAGAAAGAAAGAACAATAAAAGAAAAAGAAAAACTTCAAAACCTCCATGGAGACGGAGTCGCCAGAGGAGAAGAAGAAATGGCCGTCGGAGGTCGCGCCAGAGGTAGCGCGGAGAAGGGAACCAAGGCCGCGCGCGCAGGGAGAAGGGTTCAAGGTCACGCAGGAGGGAGAAGAGGGAGAAACGAAAAGGAAAAAAGAAAAAAATGAAACAGAATGAGAGAGAGAAATGTACAGAACGAAGGAGAAGAAAGAAAGAAAAAAAAAACAAAAACAAAAACAAAAAAACATGTTGCGCCGGAGGTCGCACGGAGAAGGAACCCACTGTCGCACCGGAGGGAGAAGGTTCGTTCGAGGTCTCACGCGGGAGGGAGAATGGAATGCGCACAGGAGGGAGAAAACACAGCATTAAAGGGTGAAATGTGTGGCATTTTAGACATTTCATGGCCCAAAACCCAAATCGCGGACGCGACGCCGCTTCCCCTGTCGTGGCCGCAATCGCCGCTATCCCAAACCGCACTGCTTCAGAGGGTAGTGTAGCAATGCCAAGCCGCGCCGCTTCGCATCACCACTATCGCGGCCGCTCCGGCCGCTATTGATAACTATGAACAGCAGTGCTACCATTTTACACACTCATGGTTCTAGCTCCAAATTTTGAGCTAGTACGTTTCTTTCTATATTTGGAAAACATCTTCAATTTGTTAGTTCTTCGGAATACTACATTTACCTTTTTATCACAAATATATGTAACATGCAAGAAAATATTTAGGACAAATTACACTATACTCTATATGGTTTTTGAAATTTCCAACATCACCCTTTCCTTGTTACCACCTACAATAACCGACCTTAATTGTTTGAAACACATTACACCTTGTACTCTTGTTATATTGTGTATCTTTACAAGAAAGTTACTACAGGTGTTAAAAAAAGTAAGGATATCATGTGGATTTTCAATAAATCACATAGGATGTCAATGGAATTTGTCCAAAAAAGTAAGGATAGACAATTGCCATTGTCTATCAAGGAAGGATCAAATGCTTTCAACCAGAGTAGCATAAGGGTGATATTTATGAACCCCCTTATTGATAAGATCAAGAGCTACCTATGAATCAGTTTTACACAAAACACTTGAATAATGGTTCGACCAATATGGTCTTTATATTGATCTAGGTAAATCTTAGTTTTAGGTACCAACGAAATCTAGTTTGGATCTATTTTAGTTTGTTGGACAAAATTATGATATTATTATTAACACTGTTATGCTTTCTAATAGAAACACTATTATTTATCTATTTAATTACTTTTAAATTACTCTTAATTTTTATAAATTTGATCACTCAAACTTAGTTTCCTAGTGACCCAAACCTTGCGTAGCTAATTCATATGTCAAGGTAGAAAAAGAGGGCACATATTGCTCCAATTCACTGTCCCTACCTCAAAGTAAACCTTAACTACCTTCACTGCTCAGTTAGTTTCCCACTAACCCAAACCAACATTTTCCTTCAATTAGTTTCTCAGATCAGATAAGCAGCCCTTATCACACTAGCCTCAGTAATGGAATTTATTCTGTTAAAGACAGAAACTAACTCTAACGCATTACATATTAATTTTTTTAGTTAGGTTTAAGAATTAAACTACAACAATCATTTTTCTTTTAATGTACAATGTATCGAAAAATTAAGTTGGCAGAAGGTGAAAACTAGTGTAAATAAAGGCATAAACGAGAGAAGCGAATTGAATGAGACATATGTCTGTCAAAAAGACTCAACGCGTGATATCCCATCAATTTGATTCTAAAATAAAATTAGACTTTAACAAACCTTAGAAGTTGTGAGAAGGAGGAATGCTAACCTCCTCGCCGCTGCGGAGAGTTGTGAGCGAGAGCTAGACAACCGAGAGTGAGACTGAGAGAGAGGAGTGGAAGCGCCGTGAGAGTGGAGTGAAAGTAAGAGTGTGAGAGGGAGTAAGCTAAGGTTAGATTGTGAGGTCTAGAGTTTGGGTGAGCCAGAGAGTTTATAAAAGACCCAACAACATCGGTTTTTGAATAAAATCAATGTTGTTCACACATTCCACAACACCGGTTTGCAAAAACCAATGTTAAATATGACCTAACAACATCGATTTTTTGAAAACCGATGTTAACTATTAACTAAGAACATCGGTTTTTGGAAAATTGATATTAACATTATGCTAGCAATATCGATTTTCAATCGATGTTGAGTTTTTGCTAGTAACATCGGTTTTTTGAAAAACCAATGTTAACGATATCCCTATATTTACGAAAATGCTACCACAAGTAGATTAAAATCGGTTTTTTTATAACCAATATTAAAATGACGATGTTAAATATATAATTTGTAGTTGTGATTCTCTAACAATCTACTTTTCTCTTGAACTCTACAAGAGAAAATTCAAGAGTTCCCTATCAATCAAACCCCATTGGTAACATAACCAATATTAAAATCTACATAGAAATCAAAATTGGATTGAATACACCTTTGATGTGCAAATCACAACATCTTCAAGCTCTTCCATAGATGATCAACTCGTGATGAATGATGAATAATCCTTGATCAACTTGATTCTCTTGAAGAAATGTAGAAAAGATCCTTTAGATGACTTTTAGAAAGTGTTTTCCAAAATATATGATCGTAACAAGAGTCACTAATGAGAAAAAACAAGTGAGGGTATTATCATTTTCACTAACAAAACAAATTTAATTGACTACTAAATCATGTAATCAATTAATTCGATCAAATACCCTTTGTTCTATATTTCTAGAAAACATGGTAATCGATTATTTCATTTTACAAAGATTAATGTGTGTTAGATACCGGGGGAGCTTGAAGAGGATCAAGATGAGGAGACTATTTAACTTAGATAAGTTTTAGCTTTTTACATGCTATTCAATTGAAGACATATGTAATTTGTTAGTTGGTCAAGAATTTCATCCTTTGATCCCTTGCATTGCATAAACATCATTTATTGGCATGTATTCATGTTTTATCAAATCACATGTCTTGTTAAAAAGCTTCAGATTTTCATCATTTTTTACACTGACTTAATCGATTACCAGAAATTGGTAATCTATTACTTAAGCCATGAAGAACTAATTAATCAATTACAAGATAACAGTAGTCGATTACATAGTACAAAATACATAATAGGTTATTCCTATGTGTCATACCCTAATTCTTTCGGGTACAAAAATAAAAAAAGGAAAAAAAGAAAAAAAGAAGGAAAAAAAGGGAAAAGATAAAAAAAAAGGAAAAGAAAATGGTGAAACTAAGAAGAGAAAAAAAGGGAAGGAAAAATATAAAACGGGAAAGAAAAATTTAAAGCGGAAGAAAGAAGAAAAAAGGAAAGAAGGATAATGAAAAGGAAAAAAAAGGAAAGGAAGATAATAGAAAAAGAAAAAAAAAGGAAAGGAATTTAATAAAAGAAAAAGGGAAAGTAAGAACTATAAATATAAAAAGGAAAAAAAATAAAGAGTACAAAAGGAGAAAAAATTCTATAAAAGGGAGATGTCTGGACACAGACAAGGGAGACAGAAGAGAAAAAGGAGACACAAATTCTAAGAAGACAAAAGGAGTCAACAAAGTTGTGTCATTTGGTAATGTAGCTAGAGAAAGAGGAGGGATTTTCTGGTATCCCCTCATTCCTTTCTTCTTCCATCTTTTTCCCTTTCTTCTTCTTGTTATTTTTCTAAAATAAAACAAATTGCTATTTGCACCTTTGTTTTTATACGTCCACCCTCTTCCATTTTGTGTCTAGCCCGTTTTTGTTAAATCTGAAACGAAATCAAAAAACATAACTACTTTTTATGTCTCTTTTTTCTACACATACACCCTTTACCATTTTCGGCCTAGCCTGTTTTTGTTAAGTGTGAGACAAAAAATAAAAAAACTACTATTTACACCTTTTATTTTGCTTATGCACCTTTTTTTTCCTCAATAAAAATTGAGGTTCAATTCCTTAAGCGATTATCTCCACTTTTTCTTAAAATTAAACATTGTTTCAAGGTTCAACGCCTTAACGACTCTTTTTTTGTGCAATTAAAATAAATCTTTCAAAAATAAAAAAATAAAAAAAGAGGTAAAATCAACCCAACACACAAGCTATTTTCTACAAAGAACTACGTAAGTCTGATTTCCTAATTGCACTTGGGATACATAGGAGTGATGGAAAACCCCTTGTCGACCTAAAAACCTAAAAAAAAATCTCTCTTTTCTAAAAAATAAAATTCAATTTTTTTCTTCTGAATAAACAAAAATAAATCATATTCGTAAGGGAAGAAAAATAATTAAAAAGTCACTTTATTTTTAACACACTCGATTAAAGATTGTCGTCTTCATGACAGACGCGTGGGGTACTAACATCTCCGCCTTGCGTAAATGACTCTTGAACTCTTTTTGTCTTAAATCGTAGACCATTCCTTATCTTTTTGGTTTTTCCTACTTTTTCCTTAAATAAAAGTTAGTGGCGACTCCTCTCAAGTTTTCCTTTTTAAGAAGACCCTTTATTTTCTTTTTTCATCAAAAGTACTGGGTGTGAGGGGGTGTATTGGGAAAAACCCAAGTCCCACATTGGCTACGGATAGTGCCAAGATAAAGTATATAAGTGGGGACAACCCTCACCCTATGAACCAACAAGACCCTTTATTTTCTTTTTTCATCGTCGTCCCGTCGTGGCCAGTTACGTTGCGACAAATGCTCCTCCACTGGGGACTGGTTAGAGAGTTAAGCCATTTGATCGAGTGTGCAATTTTATCGTGACTTTTTCGTTATTTATTTTTCGTTTTTTTCCTTTTCGTTGTGCTCCCGTATGTTATCGTTTCACTCCGCTACCGTTCTTTTCGTGGTTTTGCTTCGATGTCATTTTTATTCTTTGTCTCACTCATACTTGTATATATATATCCTTTGCTATGTTGTTACGCCTTTGTGGTTAGAAATAAACTGAGATATGGAATTCTAGGGTAGACGACATGTGCTATACTTATTGTATCTGCTTGGGAATTTTCTGGTTGTTTTGCAGTAGGGTTGCGTAATTCTTAGGTTGCTCCGTTCACACACGACACCTACATTTTTTGCACACACTTTGAGATATCACTACTGGAAAAACAGCTTTCTACATCGGTTATTTGAGACATTTAACATTGGTTCTGACCCGATGTTGAATCAGGCGACGTTGAAAGTGTTGAAGTTAACATCGGTTTTCAACCGATGTTAGCAAAAGTAAAGAACATCGGTTTGCCATGAATAACCGATGTGGACATGTGATAAATGAAAACGTTGAAAAGCGTAAAAGATGGTGTGACAACATCGGGTTCCATGCAGAACCGATGTTAAAAAGGACAACAACATCGGTTTTTCATAAAAATCGATGTTGATTATGGATAAGAACATCGGTTTTCATTTGAAAACCGATGTTCTTATCCATAATCAACATCGGTTTTGGAAAGAAAATCGATGTTGCTTTATATGTTAACATCGGTTTTTGTTGCAACCGATGTGTTTTTTTTTTTTTTATGTTTTTTAAATATTTTATCTGTTTTTTTAATTTTAGCAGTTCTTCAACCTGAAAATTTAAAAATCCAGATCCAGCCAATTCACAATTTAATAATATTCCAATAACAAATCCAATGTAAATATTGTTAATGTACATAAAAGTATATGCTAAGCATTAATATATACAATTGTTTTGAAAATCCAATAAACCACCTAATCTACTAATACATCTTCTCTAATTTGAAGAAAAAATTTCGCCCATTGGAGTCATATCACCTTCAACGTGTTGGCTTCCAATGGTCTTTGATCAGTGAAAAACTGCATGACATAAGAAAACATGTAATAAGTACAAAACAAAAACAAGTAAACAAAAATAATTTGTTTTCAATAAGACAACTAATTACCATGTCCCAGCTATCTGTGAAGCCTCCTTGGACTATTGTCTGCATCCAATGCATGACATAATAGCCACACTCAGTGCTTCCTATTTGCTTATTACACTAAATTGAAAAACACAGTCAAAGTTAAATGGCAATTACCGTAAATATTAATAAAAATTAATTCAATACTTAAACCATGATTTATGAAAAGACTTACTTTAAGCGCAATCCATTTAGTTGTAGCCTTTGATTTATTTGCTGGAGAGTCATCCACTCCCTTCGAGGCACTGTTTAAGACAAACAAGTATGCATAGTGTACAAGTTACCTTTCAACTATACAAATAACATAAATGTGTTAGAAATTAGAACCTACTTGTTAATAATTCCTTTAAGGTAGTTATCAGGCCTGTTATGCAACGAACAGAACCAGACAACTACATTGGCCTTCGGACATATAACTACCAGTTGCCAATGTGAACTGCATTGTCAAAAACAAGGTTATTATACTGCATACATTAATTAAATTGTGATTCTCATTTATACCTACCCATTCAAATACGATGCAAGGTAGACTTTTTTCTGTGAAGTCTGCATCCATTTCTTCATATAGTCCTCGATCTGAAATTGAGATTGGCCAGATCTCTATATGGACTGTGGCTCGAGGAATCGATACACATCGGGATGATCCGATTGTAGACTTAAATGATTCATATGCCTATTGTGCAGTGAAAATAAAGTAAGTTATGGTAGAATATAAAACTACTCACCAAGTAATGCTAGTCAATTGCAAGAGACTTACAACATCCACAATTGTATAACGGAGATGTTGAGACATTGACCACCATGGATGATCTCCGAAATATCCTCATGCTTGATGTACAACGGGAAGTTGTCATTATGCACCCCGAACATCAGCGGGTCCCATGGCACCTGGAAGGGTCTGAGGAAAAGATCGGGGATGGTCAATGCTAAATGGTACAAGGGATCAGAAACATGTTCCGGCTTATGTACAGGTTTCGCTGGTCCCTTGGTTTCTTCTTTATCCTACACGGTTAACAACCAAGGGTGAGCCATAAGGTTAACTTGATATGTGACAAATCATTCGTAAATTAGAAGACATAAGGGAAAAATCAAAAACCTGAGTCAAAATTGTGTGTACAAGATGTGTCAGCCAAGCAAGGAAAGTGTTAAGTGCTTGCCCCACTAACTGAACCTCGTCAGTGGGAATAGGGACGGGAGCCTCTGCATCGCGTACCTCCTCAACACTCACCTTTACCTGATCAGCGGCAAGAGGGATGCTGTGCATAGTCGTCGATCCCTCATGAACTCTGCCAAGGGCAACAAGGCGGGGAGGATTGCCATCCACATACAACCCACGCCTGTCAGATGCACCCGTGTCTGGGTCATTGCCCGAGGGATCGACACAGCTTCCCTTGGTGCTGACACGGGCACGAAGAGGAGATGACTGAACCTCCGGAGGCTGAATGGCAGCCTGAGACTGGATGTGGGACTGCAGCTGGCTGAAGCTCATCATCACCTGTTGGGTAACTCTTTTAGTGATTGATTGTGTAAGTCGATCAGTGATAGATTGCTCCAGCTCGATCCTGATGTTGTCTTTCAGGCGATCCAAGTCTTCAGGCGCCATGGATGAAGCCTTCGACTTGCGAGAGGATGATGGAGCCGATCCGAAGTTCTGGGTGATGGTCACACCAGCTTCAGCACCACGAACACGGCCAGGATGCTCCGGTCGTCCAATGGCAGCAACCAGGACATCCTGACAACCACTGGCGACAAAAGAACCCTGGGTGGATTGCTCTTCCAGGGAATCCTGCAATCAAAATAAGTAGACCATTTGTTTTGTTACTTGTGATACAAAAATTAATTAAATGTGTATGACATTGTTGTTTTACTTACAATCCTCTCAGCAATCTGGCGTGCCGCCTCCGAAGTCATGTCGCCGCTTTTTTTTGTGCGAGCTAGCTTCCACTTCACGTGTCGTTGCACAGGGGACGGAGGATGAATGATGGTCTCCGTGCTGTCATCACGAGTTGCTCCCTCCAGCTGCTTCTTTTGTTTTTCCTCCATCAATCTCTTCTCGAGCAACTCGTAACCCCCGCGTGACAATACGTGAGGGGCGGTGTTTTGCTTCTGGATTACCTGGGCCTTCTTTCTCACATCCTGTAACAGGTAGACACATAGGGTTACCAAATAGGAGAATGTATGACTACATAATTGAAAATTTGACGGGTTATGTAAAACAACTAACCTCCCAGGAAGCTGCTCGCCTACTCTGACAGAATTGGGTCCACTGTTCGTGACTGATGCCTTATTTTTCGCATACAGCGTCGGCAATGTCGTCGTTGCCTTCTGCGAGGACCCATTTCCTTGTCAAGTCCGATTTGAATTGCCTTTAGCGCTCGCCCACGGTCTGCAAAATCTTCTTCTTTGTCCGTTGGTCTGACGCTTCAGGTATATCAAATTCAGCCTGCATCAAAAGGAACTTAGTTTTCAAGTCATATGAACAACAATTTATTTGTGTAATGCTTTAAATTGTAATACCTGAATGTCCTCCCAAATCAAGTCCTTTTGCACTGAAGGCACTTCCTTCCAATTAGGAAGGTTGATATTCACCTTGTCTCTGGCCATGACCCCATGATATGTCCTCAATCTCTTTGCCTGAGGACCATCAGCCTTCCCTGTGCTAGGATCCACATGGACCACCGGTCTTTCAGCACCAGGAGCTCTAGTAGCCAGTGACCTCAGCCGTGTTGCTTTCCTCGTCTTCTTCGATGTAGGCGACAAAGGTCTTGGCTCAAGAGGAGGTGCTGACTCGGCATGAGCCGGTGCTGACTCAAGAGGAGGAAGTGGTGACTCAGCACGAGGAGGGGAGCTGGGTGGTGTAGTCATGATCCTGTAAAAAACAAGAACACACATAAGTAAAGGTAAGTGAAAAGTTATGTTACATATGAAATAGTACGTACAAGTCGAAAGTAGTTAACAAAAAAAATTACATTAGCTGATGTTAATTAATTCTCCTTCATCATGATCATTACGATTTGCATGAACATCGTCAACCTCGTCATCTCTATTCACGTTAGGTATTTGTGTGGAGAAATGAGTCACACTTGTATCGGCGACTAAGTCATCGTCGTCAACATTAATGCCAATGGTTTTTCCGTGTAGTACCACTGACCACCTTTCGTCACACGGATCTTGTACATAAAAGACTTGTTTAGCTTGTTCTGCCATGATGAAAGGTTCGTCTTGATAAGCTAGCTTGTTAAGATCTACCAAAGTAAATCCTAAATCCTCAGTTTGCACACCACTGTTGACATCAACCCACATGCATTTGAAAACACAGACAGAGAAACTAACATAATTAAGCTCCCATATGTCATTAATGACTCCAAAGTAAGCAAGCACGCCAAAAGTGGATTTTCGTCATGGACAGTAGCAAAGTGTTGTGACTCAGCTCTTAGGCTAACCCTACTGTTCTGCATGGTACTCTTGTCATCTTGTTGTTTGGTATAAAAGGAGTACTTATTGATATCGTACCCTTGCCAACTTCTCACATTTCTTTTTGGGCCATTTGCTAACTTCCTTAGTGTTTCAGATGCAGATTCATCACTAAATATTGTATGTTTAAACCAATTCAAGAAAGTCTTGTTATGCTCTTTCAACAGCCTATTCTTCGTCATTCTTGGATTACTTTCCTTAAGTAGTGCTTCATGACGAACAATATATGGCAGCACTTCATTACTGTTATTCAGGACATATAAATGAGCTTGATACAATTCCTGCAAGGAAGGCATTATAACATGTAGCCCTCGTGTACCCTTTCCTCCCACTCTGTCCTCATGTCGCAACTCGGGAAGACCAATAGGTTTTGCTTTCTGAAGGTACTCTAAAAAAATTCAACCGCTTCTTCTGCAATGTACCTTTCAACTATGGATGCTTCAGGATGGTGTAGGTTTTTTGTATACCCTTTCAAGATCTTCATGTATCGCTCGATCGGGTACATCCATCGTAAATAAACTGGTCCACATATTTTAATTTCCCTCACTAGATGAACAAGTAAGTGAACCATTATGTCGAAAAATGAGGGAGAAAAGTACATCTCCAATTGACACAACATAATTGCGGCCTCTTCTTACAAGTCATCTAACTTTACAGGGTCCACGACTTTCGTACAAATGGCATCGAAGAAAAAGCACAGGCGACTTATAGCATGCCTGACTTTGTTAGGCAAAATGTCTCGAATCGCCACGGCTAACAGTTGTTGCATCAACACGTGGCAATCATGAGACTTTAATCCAACTAGTTTTAAATCCTTCATCTGTACAAGGCTCTTAATATTTGAAGAGTATCCTTGTGGCACTTTAACTCGGCGTAGACACTGACAGAAACTTATCTTCTCCTTTCTTGACAAAGTGTGGCATGCTGGAGGCAAGTAAATTTTTTTACCATCGGACCTAGGATGTAACTGCTCACGTATACCCATCTCTGCAAGATCTTGACGAGTGTTCAAACCATCTTTTGTCTTCCCTTGAATGTTAAGCAACATGCCGATAACATTGTCACACACATTTTTCTCCACATGCATAACATCGAGACAATGTCTAACATCTAGATCAGACCAGTATGGAAGCTCAAACAATATGGACCTCTTCTTCCATAAGCATGTATTACCTTTCTGCTTCTTTTGAGTCTTTCCAAATACAGTACGGATGCCCTCAACACGCTCAAGAACCTGCTCACTGGTTAACGGATTCAGTGCAACATCATGCTCTTGACTTCCATTAAAGGTTTTTTTAATCGCTGATAAGGGTGATAAGGTTGCAAAAAACGTCGATGGCGAGTGTAAACTATTTTCTTCCATGTTTAAGTTGCAAGTAACTCGTGTCTAGCTCACAAATAGGGCATGCACGATGGCCCTTAACACTGTATCCACTCAAATTCCCGTAGGTAGAAAAATCATTAATGGTACAAAATAGCATTGCACGCAACTGGAATGTCTCCTTACGATACCCATAAAACACGGCAACCCCCTCATCCCACAAGTATGCCAAGTCTTCAATCAAGGGACTAAGATAAACATCAATGTCATTTCTGGCTGTTTTGGGCCTGATATCATCATAGACAACATCATGTATTTTCGCTTCATGTATAACTAAGGAGGCAGGTTGTATATGACTAGCAAAACAAGCCACGAACTGTGCTGAGTACTTAAACTGCCGTACAGATTCATTCCATCACTGGCAAGTGTAAGCCTTAGACTTCTTGCCTCTTTGCCAAACTCCGGATACAAACGATCAATCTTTTTCCACTGAACTGAATCTGCCGGATGTCGGAGCATCCCATCAAAGTTTCTTTCCTCTGCATGCCATGTAAGGTCCTTTGCGTCATCTTCATTAGCAAATAGACGCTTAAACCTTGGAATGATTGGAAGATACCACAAGACCTTCGCGGGAGGGCCTTTCGTTGAACTGTCATCACTGCCACATTCGTCATCGTCCTTCACTTTGTATCGTGATACCCCACACGTAGGGCATTTATGCATTTGTTCAAATTCATTTTGGTACAATATGCAGTCATTAGGACAGGCATGAATTTTCTTATACTCCATACCCATCGGACAAAGTATCTTCTTCGCCTTATAGTAACTGCTTGGTAACGTGTTTTCCTCTGGAAGCATGTCCTTAAGTACCTCAAGCAGTGAACTGAAGCTTTTGTTACTCCACCCGTATCTGGCCTTGACATTAACAAGATTTAACACTAGACAACAGTGTCAATGAGTCTTTGCACCCCGAATACAACGGCTTCTTCGAATCACTCTCCAACGTATCATACATAGGGGTATGTGCTTGCTGAAAAGACTCATGTCCCATATCACGAATCATATCCTCTAGTCGATCTCCGATGTCAACATCAACCTGTTCAGTCTGCGAGACCCTCTACGTGTCTGTGAATTCACCATGCCATATCCATGTCGTATAAGTCTTCTTAATCCCATCGCACAGAAGATGCTCCTGTATGTCTTCTAGTGTTTGCCGTCTACCATTCAAACAATTGATACAGGGGCAGAAATATTTTCCATCCCCATCGGGTCGACCTCTTTCGGAGGCAAACTGTAAGAAATTTTCAACTCCTTCTTCATACTCAACCGTGATGCGACTTGCATTCATCCAAGATCGATCCATGTACTTACCAACTCTGTGATACTGACAAAGTTAATCCATGCATGAAAACCTCACTTTTTTCATTCTAGTGTGGCCCTATCCCATTTAGGAAGGCATATTTTTAAAGTATATTCATATCTATACATTGACTCTTTATCCTAAATATGACGAAATTTCGGCAGCATTTCGCTTTGGTCTCCAAGTACACGAAATGAAAGCGGTGACATGAGTTCCACCATAATCAAGTATGCACCCAGAGAACAAAGTGAAATGCATTGTACTGAAATTTTATCATATTTAAGACAAGAATGACAATGTATAAATATGAATATACTAAAAAAATATAAGCCTTCCCAAACTGTCCAAATGGACAATTCAAGAATCAATACAATGATTAATCCAAACTGTCCGGAAGAATCACTGTAATGAATCTCAAACGGGAAACTAAGGTTCACTCATAATGAACATTAATTGTATATACAAATACTCATTAATGGCATAAAACAGTTTACACAAGTACGCATTACATATAGAAGCTAAAAAAATTTGGAAGGCATTCGTCAGTACCTGAGATGATGGTCAATGATAATCTCCAACAATGAATCTGGTGATGATGATACAAAGAGGCAAAGGACAACTACATACAAATGATGTTGAACAGTCAAGATGTTATATTCAAAGATGACACACATACGATTATATATGTAGGACAGAATTGGGGCATGTGTGAGTCTTAACAGAAGCCTTACCTTTGGTAAAGGAGCACAGCCTGCATGTGGATTGGGTTCTACTGATGGTGGTGTAACTGGGGTTGCAGCCTCACTTGGTTGTTCTTCCTGCAAAGAATTAAAAAACAAGAATAGTGATTACATATGTTTGAGGGAACATAGCCATGAAATTATATGTAGTATGCAATTTATCTGGTTAATGCAACTTTAAACTCATCACAACACCTATGCATTACATGTTTAAAGGAACAAGTATGTAAGAAAAATGGTCTATATCAGAAAAGATATACGAAATAAATGATTTTTTTTTCAAATAAGTTCTACCCCAAGACTATTTTTGCCTATACATGGAATGTGTGTGTGTGTGTGCGTGTGTTTGTGCGTTATGTGGCTGCCTATATATCAAACAGGCCCTAAAATTGTAGCTGATGAGGAAATTTGAGAGTGAGCTTTGCATGATACCAAAGTTAGTAGCTGTTTTGTGTCATAAAGGAAATGAGGATTCGATAATCTTTGTTCCATTGGTTGCGATTAGTGGTCGATTAGATGAGGGACAAAGACTTGATCTCAGATACTTAAAGAAAAGTAGTGATCACCATTTGGAGCTTGGCTACAAGGTACTGTTTTAAAACAATGATAATATTTTTGGTTTTTTGTTAATGCCTTGTAATAGTTCTTTTTGTTGTGGTTTTGGGTTGAGTGTCATTTGAATGATGGAGACTTTGTTCTCTTCAATCGCCAGCCTAGTCTTCGTAAAATGTCTATCATGTGGCATAGAATCAAAATGATGCCTTATTCTACTTTCCGACTTAACTTGTCTGTAATTTCACCATGATAAGGTGAAAATCAGTACCTTGCTGATTTTGATAGGGACGATATGCGTTATTATGGTGAAGTTACAGACAAGTTAAGCCAAAAAGTAGAATAAGGCGTCATTTTCATTCTATGCCACATGATAGACATTTTACGAAGACTAGGCTGACAATTGAAGTGAACAAAGTCTCCATCATTCAAATGACGCTCAACCCAAAACCACAACAAAAAGAACTATTACAAGGCATTAACAAAAAACCATAAATATTATCATTGTTTTAAAACAGTACCTTGTAGCCAAGCTCCAAATGGTGATCACTACTTTTCTTTAAGTATCTGAGATCAAGTCTTTGTCCCTCATCCAATCGACCACTAATCGCAACCAATGGAACAAAGATTATCGAATTCTCATTTCCTTTAAGACACAAAATAGCTACTAACTTCGGTATCATGCAAAGCTCACTCTCAAATTTCCTCATCAGCTACAATTTTAGGGCCTATTTGATATATAGGCAGCCACATAGCGCACAGACACACACACACACACGCACACACACACACACACACACACACACACACACACACATTCCATGTATAGGCAAAAATAGTCTTGGGGTAGAACTTATTCGAAAAAAAAATCATTTATTCTGTATATCTTTTCTGATATAGACCATTTTTCTTACATAGTTCTTCCTTTATTAACATATATATCTAGCTAAAATTACTGCAGGTCCATGCAGAAGCTGTGTACAAGCTTGTATCCTTCCATCCAAGCCTTAAAGTTCCCTCAACTTGCGCAAGGGTATACCCATAACAAGGTGAAAACATGTTCAATATCAATTGTGCTTGAGCCAATGAATTGGCACTCGTTGGAACCTGCTTCACAAAACAGTGCCTAACAACCTCACTTCTCCACTCACTGCCAAAAGTTGGCTGAAGTTGGGTGAAACTAGTGAGGGAACACTAAGGTTGTGATGGGAAACAACCCTTGTTGGGTTATTAGAAAGCAAGTTATCAGAGGTGGTTGTTTCCGGTAAGTATTCAACAACGTGTTTGGTCAAGAGGCTAATGTGTTCTTCCATCCAATCAGAGAGTTCATTCTGCCCCAAGTTTCATGCATGCATGTGTGGACAAATCATGTTTGGATTATAATTTGCATGAACCACCTCAAATCCCACAGCTTTTATCATAGAAGGATCAAATTCTTCTATCAAACTATGTATAACAAACTTATAATAAAAGGAAAACTTTTATACAAGGATCAAATGCTTCTATATATGATATCTACTTATAAATAACAAATTTAGAAGTGGGAAAAAGAAAGTAACAAATCAGCTTTACAGCAGACACTGCTAACAACAAAATTTCATTATTACAACCCATCAATGATCCCTTCAACACAACCAACAACAGAAAACTCAAATCCACAAAAAACCACATAACATACTGTTAAACAGAGACCTAAACATATAAAATAAGATACATTAACATATTCTTTTATCGAAACATATCACAATCATGAAATCGGTGTTCAGCTGGTGCCAATGACCCACGGACCATTTCATATCATTCAGTTCCATTCCAAACCAACTATTGATGGAAGCAGAGGAATACTAACCTTGTGGGAGCACGACCTCAGCAAGACACCAACAATGCCAACGAAACCGGTGACTGGAATCACGACAGTGACAGCAGAACCTTGAAGCAAGAAGATGCGAAGGTACGTAGGAGAAAAGATGGGTGTCGACAGTGCAGGAAACCCTTGAAAACCACAAGTGTTTCAGTGGGTGACGACAATGAAGGGTCACAGCTTTTCAGTAGATAGAGGCGTGAGAGTGAAGGGTCATAGCGTTTCAGAAGAGATAAAGGCGCGATACTAAAGAGTTTAATCGTCGCGAGGGGTGGTATATGATAACCACAACATCGGTTCCCATAAAAAAACCGATGTTAATATCTTCTTTTAACATCGGTTTTACTTAAAAATCTGGAAAACCGATGTTAACAGTTCATGGTTAACATCGTTTTTACTTAAAATCTTGAAAACCGATGTTAACAGTTCATGGTTAACATCGGTTTTACTTAAAATCTTGAAAATCGATGTTAACAGTTCATGGTTAACATCGGTTATACTTAAAAATCTTGAAAACCGATGTTAACAGTTTATGGTTAACATCGGTTTTGTGAAAAATCTTCAAAATCGATGTTAAAAAAGTCCGTTTATTTACAAAATTGCCACCGCATTTTCGTTAACATCGGTTTTCCCAATAACCAATGTCAAACTAGCGATGTTAAAACCTATTTTTCTAGTAGTGTATTGGGCCCTATACCTGGGTATGTGTGTGCCATAGGGAGTGGAGGTCGATCAGTGGTCATGCGGGGCCTCCAACTCGCCTTGTGACAATGAAGCCTTATCTAGAGTTTTTGTCTTTTTGTGATGCATTGCCACTGGTAGTCCTTATCGCCGCAATGTTGTTACTTAAGAGGACGATATCTTTAGAGGCTGATGAGGTTACATGAAACCACCCTTGGAAGTTGTCACTAAATAGTGGATTTTTACACCATTTCCGCTAGGTTCCTGAATTAGGGGCACGAAGCAGACTCACCCCACCTTGTTTCCTTGACCACATCATGCATCTCTTCATAGCATTGTGATGGACATCATTTCTGCATTCATCGTTTGTCATATTCATGCACCGCATAAGTCATTGCATTTTCTTACATATTCGTATAACATGTTGCTTGTCCTAGCAATTACATACATTAGGTCGTCATCATTCACATGCCATGTTCACCAATGCATGATTCAAACATATATTTGTTCATGCCTTACACTCTCTTATGTGTTGCCAAAAGTCGCAATGAAGCATAGAAGCTTACACTGTATTCTTGGTTACGTACGTTGGGTATCATGGTCATATCTGTAAACAAACCATGTCGAGATTATACACTTATTTTTCCTGAAAAAGATCAAAGATCACATGAACATGGTACCCAATGCGTTTGATAGCAAGAAAGGGTGGTCTTTTGAGCGTCGTGCATTGATATCATAAATACATCTATCATGTATAACATAAGTATGTCCTGCTCATTCATCATATCTCCTCTATGATAGGTTGCCAAAGTATTGACGAGATAAATTTTCATTCCTTAGAACATGGGGTCGAACCAAACGTAGTCTTTTAAGAAAAGGTTTTATCAAGTCAAGGTAAAGTGTATGGAAGTAGCCAGTTTGCAAAAGCTGGGGCAGTGGGTGGATCAGGTTTTCATAGCCTCTTTGACTACTGCCCGCACATGGTTGAACTAATGACTTACATAATTAGGGATTGTTGATGTGCCTGTGTTTTATTTCCTAATGAATTTTGACTCTGATAAGACATAATGAACAATATTGTTTTCATGAAAATTAGAGTTGACTCGACCCTATGTTCTATTGAGCATTCTGTGTAAAATTCATAATGCTTCAGCAAGTTATCTTTTACATGCATTCATGCATATTGATTTGCTACATTGTTATACATTTCTCATTACATTCTTTCCTTGAAATCAGAAAAAAGTAATCATTGTGCTAAGAAATACAGACATGTATGCAACCTCATCTTATCTTTCTTAAAAGTTTGGTGAATAGTGAGAGTCATTTTGCTTAATCTGCCAATTGAAAATCTTTAAAATATTTCTCGTCCTTGAAAATTCTTTTTCGAGAACCTGCACAGTTTCTTTCATTTCTTCTTGGTACAAAGGCATGACACACGACAACAACGGATATCTCCAAAGCCTACACTGGGGCAATGATAGACACCATGTACGAGCTCCAAGCGAACCTAGGGGCAAATAAGATGTTCATATCCGGTAGGTTGAAATTCCGAAAAGGTGGCCTAAGAAAAATTTAGGTATCTATATAAAAAAATGAAAATGAAAAAAAGAGATAAGGAAAACAATCACGAGCGTTTGTTTATCAAAGGTTCTGTCCCAAAATCCAAACTATAAAAGTCTTCAATCAAGATTTGAAATGTCAAATGGCCATGTTTCTTCATCCCAAACACTAATTTATCCTTTGCTACCCACTCTGAGCCAAAGTATAATTGTTTTCTAAAAAAAAAAACCCTAGAGTAGGAACCACTGCCAAACTGGCAGGAAGAGCGATGCAAGCAACATATGTATAAAAGTTCTCCAAATTTCAAGGAAGTCACAAAAGTGCAATGATGGTTAATGCATAAGACAAATGGAGTAAAGCCCAACCCAAAAAGCTGAGATGAATAAAAGTACAAGCAAAACGCTCAAGGTTCTTACTTTATACAACCCTAAAACACTCTTTGAGCCTCCCTGACATTTTCTTTCATAGCCCTCTTAACCCCTGGCCACGTTACAAGCCCAATAAAGCCCATGTAGATCAAGGAAGGACTAATTTCGCTTTTTAGATGAATTTTGGAACGTAACATGCAAACACTTATGATTGTTAGGATAAAAAAATAATAATAAAAAAGAAATAAAAAAGTAAAGAATCCCGAGGTTTGCACTTACACATTTGAAAAACTTATTCAACAAAGAGCTCGTGGAAGATGCCCAAAGGCAATAGTATAATAACCAGGATAAAAAAAAAAAAATTTGGGTCTGTGAATAGTGCCGTGCTATTAGCGTGAGATGCGGCGCCGTTAGCGTGGGAGACGTGCTTAAGTGGCGCGGTTAGCGCCAGAATGGCCCTGGAGACTCCCAGGTTGGCTCATTTGACGCGATTAGCGTCAGATATGGCGCGGTTAGCGTGGGAATGCTCCAGAAAGCCATTTCTTGCGCATTCTTGGCGCGGATAGCGTGGGGGATGGCGCTGTTAGCGTGGAAACGCGGGCAGGGGCCTATAAAAGGCCATTTTTACGGATTTTTGGGCAAAAACTCAAATTTTCTTCTTCCCCGCGCCTCTTT
>PYAF01005351.1:247105-284368 GCA_007407185.1 Glycine tomentella | reverse complement strand
CCCTGAGTTTACTGAGATTTTTATCTCACCCCGTGTGTGGGGATTATGTTGCAGGTGAGACGCAGGGAGAAGCTGAGAGATCCCAGGGCAAGAGGCCCATGCAGGGATAGATTACATGTATAAACCCTAGGCATAGTTGATGAGAGCATGTTGGCTCCATTCTTTTGTTACTTATGCCTATTGTTTTGTGGTTTTGTACACTGAGGGGATTATATGTACATTTGTGTACAGAGGATGCTTTTTTTTTTTTTTTTTTGCTACTTCACCATGTATGATGTACAACTGATGTTATAATGACGTCATATTTTGTTTTGCTTCCAAAGTAAATTGTTTATTTTGAAAATTGCTGCGCAAATGGATATAATGGAATGTTAACAAATCGGATGCATACGGGGCGTTACAAATAGGGGGTCCATTCAACGTTAGTCGCTCACGCAAAATCCCGAGGGTTTCCTTTCAAATCCAAGGGTAGTCTTTGTTGCTTAAATCCTTTCGGGATCAGCCCATAGCATCAAGCTTCAATGGGATCGATGAACTCATGGCATCCTTCTATGATCTTAAATCAGGAAAGTTTCACTTGGTCATATACCAAGGTGTAAATATCCATTGCCATCTTTCAATGGTTCACACGGTCAATCTCGACACCTTATATTTCATTGTTGTGCATAGCAATCAAAGTTAAAAAAGGGGGACAAACTCTGTAATCAATATTTCAGTTGATTGATTGAATGTCAAATGGATCCACTGCCATCTTTCAAAATTGCCAAGTAATTGGACCAAACAAAACATACACTCTGAGGGAGTCTACGAAGAGAGTAAAGATGAGGTTGCATGAATCATCACATATTTTAGAAAGAAATAGTCAATCTGTGTTTTAAAAAAATAAAAAAATGAAGACAAAAAAAACATAATGAGAGAGAAAGAATGTTATGAGCATTGCACAATTTAAGTCTCATCTCATCCCTGAATGTTGAAGTTTGACATATCTCATTTTCATGACTCATAAACAATCGTATTCCATTTCTGGGTACAAAGCCCACATTCATTGCATTTCAGGGCAAAGCTCGCATTTTCTTTTCATTTATCAATATGCATTCCAAAACTCATATGCTTCATATTAGACTTTAAGATCCAGTTTTGGATAAGTGCTAGCTTTCTTGCAAGTTTGAAACTCTGGGTACCACTACCTTTGGAAAATTTCATAGGACTCAGCGTCATCAGCTTTTACATTTTTATAGGACTCAGCGTACTCAGCTTTTACATTTCATAAGACTTAGCGTCCTCAGCTTTTACATTTCATAAGACTCAGCGTCCTCAGCTTTTACATTTCATAAGACTCAGCATCCTCAGCTTTTACATTTCATAGGACTCAGTGTCCTCAGTTTTTACATTTTCATAGGACTCAACGTTCTCAGCTTTTAAAGTTCATAGGACTCAGCGTCCTCAACTTTTACATTTCATAAGACTCAGCGTCCTCAGCTTTTAATTTCATAGGACTCAGCGTCCTCAGCTTTTACATTTCATAGGACTCATCGTCCTCAACTTTTACATTTCATAGGACCCAGCATCCTCAGCTTTTATATTTCATAGGACTCAGCGTCTTCAACTTTTACATTTAATAGGACTCAGCGTCCTCAGTTTTTACATTTCATAGGGCACAACATCCTCAACTTTTAATTTCATAGGACTCAACATCCTCTGTTTTTATGTTTCATAGTAGTCAAAGTCCTTTGCATTTTGTTTCACGAGATTCGTTTCCATGCCTTGTCCTATTGAACTCAAAGTTCTTTATTTTGTTGATACACAAATCTAGTTTTTTTTTTTTAAATTTCTTCATTCTCATGGTGTAATCTTTCGAACGATTATCCGAACAGAATTAATGTCTTTGTCTTTACTTATCTTTTATTTTCAATAAAAGATAAGTAAAGAGGGGCAATTGTCATACCCTAATTCTGTCCCGGTACAAAAATAAAAAAAAGAAGAAAAATAGGGAAAAGATAAATAAAAAATAAAAACAAAAAAGGAAAAGAAAATGGTGAAACTGAGAAGAGAAAAAAGGGGAAGGAAAAATACAAAACGGGAAAGAAAAATATAAAACGGAAAAAAGAAGAAAAAAGGAAAGAAGGATAATGAAAAAAAAAGGAAAGGAAGATAATAGAAAAAGAAAAAAAGGGAAATGAAGATAATAGAAAAAGGAAAGTAAGAACAATAAACATAAAAAAGGAAAAAAAAATAAAGAGAACAGAGGGAGAAAGAATACTATAAAAGGGAGAGGTCTGGACACAGAAAAGGGAGAAGAAGAGAAAAAAGAGACACAAATTTCAAGAAAACAAAAGGAGTCAACAAAGTTGTGTCATTTGGTACTGAACCTAGAGAAAGATGAGGGATTTCTAGGTATCCCCTCATTTTTTTCTTCTTCCATCTTTTCTCCTTTTTTCTCCCCTTTCTTCTTGTTGTTATTTTTCTAAAATAAAACAAACTGCTATTTGCACCTTTTCTTTTTACACGTCCACCCTCTTCCATTTTGGGCCTAGCCCGTTTTTGTTAAATCTACAACAAAATTAAAAAAACATAAATACTGTTTACGCCTCTTTTTTCTACACATACACCCTCTACCATTTTGGACCTAGCCCGTTTTTGTTAATTGTGAGGCGAAAAATTAAAAAAACTACTATTTATACCTTTTATTATGCTCATGCACCTTTTTTTTCCTCAATAAAAATTATATACTACTCGAGATCGATCGAGGTCCAATGCCTTAAGCGATTCTCTTCGCTTTTTCTTAAAATTAAACTTTGTTTCAAGGTTCAATGTCTTAACTACTCTTCTTTTGCGCAATTAAAACAAATCTTTCAAAAATAAAAAAAGAGATAAAATCAACCCAACACATAAGCTATTATCTACCAAAGAACTACGTAAGTCTGATTTTCTCATTGCACTTGGGGATACGTAGGAGCGAGGGCAAACCCATTGTAGACCTAAAAACCTAAAAAATATATATAAAATTCTCTCTTTTCTAAAAAATAAAATTCGATTTCTTTTTATGAATAAACAAAAATAAGTCATATTCTTAAGGGAAGACAAATAATTAAAAAGTCACTTTATTTTTAACACACTTGATTGAAGACTGCTGTCTTCTTGACGGACGCGTGGGGTGCTAACACCTTCCACGTGCATAAATGATTCTCGAACTCTTTTTCTCTCAAATCGTAGACCATTCTTTATCTTTTTGGTTTTTTCGACGTTTTCCTTAAATAAACGTTGGTGGAGATTCCTATCAAGTTTTCCTTTTTAGGAAGATCCTTTATTTTCTTTTTTCATCAAAAGTGCTGGGTGTGAGGGGGTGTATTGGGAAAAAAACAAGTCCCATATTGGCTATAGATAGTGCCAAGATAAAGTATATAAGTGGGGGACAACCCTCACCCTATGATCCAAAAAGACCCTTTATTTTCTTTTTTTCATCGCCGTCCCATCATGGCCAGTTACGTTGCAACACTGTGTTAATCGATTACCATCTAATTGTAATCGATTACTTGGAGTGTTTTGGAAAACAAGATTTTCTATGTTAATCGATTACATGGTGATTTAATCGATTATTTTGCTCATATATCTTTTTCAGAAAGCTGAAGAACATTTTAATCTATTGAATTTGTTCTTAATTGATTACATTGGTGGTTTTAATCGATTACATTGATGATTTAATCGATTAAATTTAGTTACAGCAGTTTATTATAAATAGCTGATAGGTCTTTTGAAACTAAGACAGATCATAACAATTACGAATTTTCATAGCTTTCAAAAGCCTTCTGAAGTGATAAGAGATACTTTGAGTAACAAAGCTCTTGTCCACAAATTCCAATATTCATGTTTCATTGAAAGGTTTTTTCTTGGACAAGATTTTAAGAAGCTCTTGGAGAGTTTGGTCTGAAACTTATTTGCTTTCAACCTTGATCAAGATTGGTAACCATATGCATTCATATACGGTGGATCATCAGGTTGTTTCTCTCCATTAGTTTCTATGTGTAATTTGTTTTTACATTTCAGCTTGTAAGTTGCTATTTCAAAAAGGTTCTTTAGGCTTGTCTAGAGTAGGGTTCTCTAGAGGGAAGAGTAGAGAAAGGTTCTCTATGTCTTGATCATTAGAAGTCTAATAGGGTTTTAGATTTCAGTTCTTTATCTTGGGTTGATAAAGGGTAATCTTTTGTAAGCTTGTAAAAAACAATTTTTGTTAATAGTGAAACTCTAGCCAAGGTTTGGTTAGAAGAAACTGGATGTCGTTTCTTTTGTTGAAGGGTGAACCAGTATAGCTCTTTGTGTTAATTACTTTCTCTCAATCTCATCTTTCTGTCATTGATTGCTAGTCTTTTGGATGATCATTTGAATATCAACAGATAAACTTTTACTATTATTGCTTTCTGTTAAGGGTGAGTCTTGATTGACTGAAAATTTGTTATTTAAAAGGGTGTCCTTGTGATACGATCCTAAATCCGCTGCTTGTTTTAAAGAAATTTTAAAGATCCTGTTTTAACCAATTCACCCCCCTCTTGGTTAATTGTGTGTTCATATTGTTTTCAGTGTGAACTTCTGAGAATCAAGAATAATCTATTACGAAATGTGATAATCAATTATTCCATCTTACAAAGAGCTCTATAAGTTTTTAGATGCAATCTAAATGATTATGAAATGTGACAATCAATTATCTTGAAGCACAAAGCCTTTCTTATCATGAAATTGGCATTGTGATCAATTATAAAAACTGGTAATCGATTAATTCGATGATTTAGCCAAATTTCAAAATAGAAGTTAGTTCAAATGCTTGTCCTAACACTTTGTAATTGATTACATAACCTTGTAATGGATTACGCTGCATTGAACTCATTGCTTCTAAGAAAATTATAGATCAATCCATCTTTAATCATACTTGATACTCTACTAAGGATGAATAAATAAAAATTACACTAATATCTATCACACATGCATAGTATAAAACATTCAATACAAATGCCTCATCTGTTAAAACATGTTTGACATTGCAAAATTATAAAACCAAAACTATAACTTAAAGACTAGATCTTCAAGTCTTCAAATCAACAATTTCCTTATAAGGGTTACGTTGAAGGCTTTCAGGTCTTTGAACCTCATCCCTCCATCATCTTTACTCTTAGTAAGCTTCTCCCAGGAAAGCTAGTTAATTCCTCTCTTAAAATTCTCTTTCAAGCTCCACCAAAAAGTGTTAAAAATGTAGTGAATCTCATATACTAAAGAGTCGGGAAACAAATACATTGACACAGAATATAGAGGAATTGACTGAAGAACAACTTTGATCATAATTTTATTCCCTACCCGAGACAACCACCTGCCACTCTAAGATTGAATTTGTTTCCAAACTCTATCTTTAATATAGTCGAACACTACTCGCTTATTTCTACCAACCATCGAGGGAGCACCTGAGTACTTCTAAGTGCCTATGCATGCGCTCACCCTCATAGTCGAAGATATGGTGGTCCGTATATCCTGACTTACATTTCTACTATAGAAAATTTCTTATTTTAATCTGTTTATATGTTGGCCCAAAGCCTCCTCATAGCAGCGAAGTATATTTTTCATCACCTCCCCTTCTTGCGGGTAAGCCCAGAAGAACAAGAAGCAGTCATCTGCAAAGAAAAGGTGTGAGATGACTAATGCTTCTTTACAAATTCTAACCCCATGTAGATCATAACTCACTGCCTTCTTAATGAGGGACGACAAACCTTTTGCACATAGAATAAAGAGATAGGGGGAAAAGGGGGTCCCCCTGTCTTAGGCCTCTACCTGGAATAATTCGGCCAATTGACTCCCGATTAACCGAAGTCGAATAGACCACTGACTTTAGGCACATGTTAATCCAATCTACCCATTGTCTTGCAAAATCCCATCTTCACCATCATAACTTCAATGAAACCCTAACTAACACGATCATAAGCCTTGCATATGTCTATTTTCAAAGCCACTTCACCCATTCTACCTCTCGACCTACACTTAAGATAATGGATGACCTCTGAAGCTACTAGAACATTATCAGTTATAGATCTATTCTCCACAAAGGCCATCTTTTCCTCATAGATAAACTTATCCATTACTCCTTTTCAATATGTTTATAGGAGCTTTAAACAGTATCGTATAGGCAACATTATAAAGAGAAATTGGCCTTTAGGTCTTTCATTGACTTAGGATCATCACATTTGGGTATGAGCACTATATTCGTTTAATTCATGTCTTAAGGGATATGACTTGAATCCAACCATGAGAACAATGCTGATGAATATTCGTACCACACATGTCCCAGTACTTTCTGAAAAATCCTAGTTTGAAACCATCTCGACTGGGGGATTTATCCAGGTCCATCTGAAAGATGGCTTATCTCAACTCCTCTATCTCTAGTGGTGTTGTGAGCATAAGATTATCCTCATCAGTTATTCTATAAGAGACACAATATGTTATAATTTCGTACTTACCTTGCAATGGCTTCAATAGGTCCACAAAAACACATGCCATCATGCTCACTTGTAACAACTCCATCATCCTCCCTTAATCTCTTTATTGTATTCCTCTTCTTCCTACTTAAAGTTGTCGCATGGAAGTAGCGGGTATTCATATCCCCATCTTTTGAGCCAATGGTTCTTTGCTCTTTGTCTCCAAAAATCCTCCTCTTGCACAAGAGCTTGACTCAAACTTCCCTAGAATTTCTTAAGCTAGTGCTCTAACTCCTCATTAGACTTCCCTCTTAGCCGCTCCAGTTAGGCTTTGTGAGTAGTAATGGCTTCCTTATACCCCCATCTTAGTTGCTTATATCATCTACTCAAATCCTTCGAACACCTTTGAATTTTAGAGGTTAACTCCCCATCGTTAGAGGCCAACCAACTACTCCTTACTACCTCTTCTATTTCAGCACGACCATAGTGTGCTTCATACGAGTTATTATTCTTAGGAAGTTATAAATAGGGGGTTAGAGTCTGTAAAGATGACTTTTGATATTTTTACGAATTAAAAAGTATTTTTTAAGGGTTTTGAGGGTTGTGAAGCGTAGGCAACATTGTGAAGACATACGTGATCATTGTTCTTCCCTTATTAATATGTCTATGCTAATTTCATATAAGCTTTCTAGTTGTGCTTTGATCATGAACGAGTAACCACCTTGTCTAATTGTACTCCTTTGTTTGTTCTTAATGAAATTTTTTCATTGTTTTATGTTGATTAATTCTCTTCCTTATTTTTATTGTTTATTTGGAAACCGACCATCCTTATGATGTAACTTAAAACTGCTTTTTTTATTATTGAAAACTAATATTTTTCAAACAATAATAGATAAAAACATACATTAGGGACTTTGAATTTTTTTAGTTAGAAATTAAAAGTAAAACTTTGAAAATGTTTAGAATTAAGTGTCAGCAATTCCCGAAACATAAAATCAATGTTATAAAATTCGGTCCGACCCGGTCGGTCGGACTAGTTGGCCCAAGACCTGATTGTCTAACTGGGTAGGTTTCACTATTAGACCGGTTATGCAATTAACCCGGGATGACCTGACCAAACCCGACTGGGTAGATATCGATTCCCTGTCTGACTTGTCCAACCCGATCGATTTTACATTTTTTTTTGTGTTTGGATTTATTTTTGAATTTTTTATTTTGGATTATTATCAATTATTATTTTAGATTTTGGAGTATGGATGAATTTTTTTACTTAAATAATATTAATTATATACTTATATATAATAGATACATATATAATTTTAAATTTTTAATATATATCAGACCAAATCAAGTCAATTACTAATTTGTCGATTGAACCACTAATCCCCTATGTTAACCAAATCAATGACTGTATCGGGCACAACTATGAATAGAATAGTCACTGTGCCACAAGTTTTTGGTTCCAAATTGGAAATTTGAACACCCACAATAGAGGCATCAACCAAGATTGTGTGTCAATTGGAGAGGACTCATTCGAAGATTAAAAGAAGAATAAGAAATGACTTAGGCACCTTTACTCCCACGCCGTTTCTTCAAAATACCGTTTCCCCTCTTCTCCTTCTGTTCCTCATTCTCCACCTCATCGTCGCTGCTTCCTATCCGAGTCGCCCTCACCGAGTTTGTGGGCCGCGTCGTCTTCACTACTCCCCCCATTGCCGCCGACGACCTCATCCACACCACCATCCTCGCCGTTTTCCACCCCTCCTCCTCCTCCGCCCGCGCCGCCTGCTACTCCTGCCTCGTTGTGCTCCCCCACTCCCAACCTTAGGGCATCCCCTTTTGCAACCAATGTTGCCATCGATGCTCCAAGGTTCCTGCTTTATGTTATGCACACACATCAAACACAGTCTCCTTGGAAATAATAAAAAAGCAAAGGAGCTAAATGTGATTTAATTTTTTTCAAATAAGAACGATGTGCAGTTATTCCTACGTCAAACTATTTATTCGATTCATTATAGTTGTCCTCATTATAAGGTTAAGAAAGGATACCACTCCCTCCGTCCTAAAATGATTGAAGTTTAAGATGTTTACACATAGACCAATAAAACAAGTATCCTAAGAGAATTAGCCTTTATCAAGGGACAATTTTACTAAAATATCCTTGTTCTTTCTCTTAATGTCAATAAATGTATTATTAAATTTTCCAAAACAACATTATTTATTATAGGGTCAAATTGAAATAGATGTTTGAATATCTTATTGAAAAGCGAGAAGGTTAATCAATTTGGAATTTTTTTCAAAGTTTAAAAACTCCAGTCATTTTGGAACGGAAGGAGTTATATTTTGTAATACACTCATTTGAAGCCACATTTTATCATTAGTTGAAATTTATTAAACATTACAATTTTTAACATGTAGTCTTTGTTCTTATTTATAAGATCCAATTAACTAATTCACCAAAATTAAGAAAAGACTGGTTAGTTTAGTTGATAATAATAAATTTATCCTAAATTTATATACTTTTCCAAAAATATCATTGTCATTAATATGTTTTTCTCTCTTCTAAATGCATATCAATATAAATTCTCTTTTATTTAATTAGGGGTATGTTGGTCTAAAAATAATTAATGCATGAGATCATATGAATTAAGTCTTATATAAAGGAACAAACAATTAAAAAGTTGGATTTTATAAATAGGAATAGAGGTAATATAAAAAGTGTGTCGATAGTACTCTTCTAAGTTTTAGTTATTTGTACGAGAGACTTACTATATAAGTTTACCAACACTCTAGTAGGGGCTAGTTCCCCACAACATGACAATCTAAGATTCAAATTTTTGTCCGGAGAAATGTCCACATTTAGTAACTAAATTGTACCCCAAATAGAATTCCCACTGTAAGAGGATATATGCGGATAACGAAATAAAAATTATAAGTTTCAGTCCCTACACAGATTTCTACGTGATTTAACACTACCAGAAAGTTTTTGTAGTAGACTTTAACTTTTATACACATGTAAGGACTAAAACTCATTGTTTTCTCATATAGGGACTAAAACTTATAATGGGGACAATTATAGGGACTAAGTGGATAGTTAACCTTATCCTTGCTATCTATGATATCAATATCATATTTAATATCTGACTTGTGCTTGTAAGCCATAATTAGGGTTTTAATTTATGATTCTCCCATGAGTTGCATGGTCAACTTCAGTTCTCGCATCAACAAATAACCCCCATTGTAAAATGCAATGTAGTAGTTTTGCAGTGTGTAAGGATTATGCAAATAGAAACACCAAGTGCAGAAGAACAAAGCTAAAAACAAAGAGGGAAAGAAAAGGAGAACAAGGTTTACGTGGTTCACTCTATTGAGCTACATCCACGGGCAACAACTTTTAGATTGAATTAATGGAATAGAGAGTACATAAGAAGAGGTGATATGGTCCCTTATATAGGAAAGCTAATAACCACCTTCAGTTACATCTCAAAAAATACACCACTAACTATATATATAGCTTGAGATACAAGGCATATATCACAATCCTCCACCTTGCACTTGAATCTCATGCTTAGATCTGGTATAAAAAAACTGCTGCCAGTCACAAAGGGCTTATTTCCACTTATCAATATTCAGCAAATCCAAACAGTGCATGAACTTGCTCCTTGGAACTGGTTTTGTAAACATGTCTGCTGGATTATGCTTAGTATCAATCTTTTGGACTTTAATCCTCTTCTCTGTTCAAATGAAATGGTATTTAACATCTATATGCTTGGTCCTTTCATGGTGAACCTGATCTTTGGCCAAGCAAATAGCACTTAAGCTGTCACAGTAGATCAATGCAAGATCTTGAGGAAATCCAAGGTCAGTAACCAACCCTTTTAAACATATTCCTTCCTTAGTAGCTTCAATCAATGCCATATATTCTGCTTCTGTTGTTGATAGAGCAACAGATGATTGAAGAGTTGCTTTCCAACTTACCAGTGAACTTCCCAAAGTGAAAGCATAGCCTATAACCGATCTTCTCCCATTTAAATCAGCAACATAATCTGCATCTGAATAACCAGCCAAGGAACAACTTGTGTCAGCTCCATATATCAAACCAACATCTGAAGTTCCTCTTAAATATCTGAAGATCCGCTTGGTAGCTTGCCAATGTTCCTTCTGTGGTTGGTTTAAGTATCTGCTAACCACTCTAACAGCATGAGCCAGATCAGGTCTTGTACACACCATAGTATACATGAGGCTGCCAACTGCACTAGCATAGGGAACCCGAGACATGAAATCCTAATCAGCTTTGGAGTAACACTGAACCATAGTAGACAACTGATCCTTTGCAGACAGAGGTGTATTCAAAGGTTTAGCATTATCCATTCCAAAACGCAACAATATCTTCTGTATGTATTCTTCTTGTGATATAAATAGCTTCTTCTCTGAGCGATCTCTATGTATCTTCATTCCAAGAATTTTCTTGGCTGCTCCTAGGTCCTTCATGTCGAATTCTTTACTCAGAAGAGTTTTCAGCTTTTGGATTTCAGATTTATCTTGGGATGCAATAAGCATATCATCTACATACAACAGTAGATAGACCATGGACTCAAGCTCCACCTTCTTATGGTATACACAATAGTCATAAGGGCTTCTCTTATAACCCACACTGATCATGAAGCTGTCAAATCTCTTTTACCATTGTCTTGGTGATTGTTTCAAACCGTACAATGACCTTTGAAGCTTGCAGACATAGTCTTCTTTTCCTTCTATGATAAATCCCTCTGGTTGAGTCATAAGAATATCTTCTTCAAGTGTTCCATGTAGAAAAGCAGTCTTCACATCTAATTGCTCTAGCTCAAGGTCTTTGCATGCAACAAGAGCTAGAAGGACCCTAATGGAGGTGTGTCTCACAACAGGTGAAAAGATCTCATTATAGTCTACTCCTTCTTTCTGATTGAAACCTTTTGCCACCAACCTTGCCTTGTATCTGATAGATTCAGCTCCTGGGATTCCAGATTTCCTTTTGAAAATCCATTTGCATCCAACTACATGTCTTCCTTCAGGCTTCTTGATCAGTTTCCAGGTCTGATTTTTGTGAAGTGATTCTAACTCTTCTTTCATAGCAAGTATCCATTTATCAGCTTCAATGTCATTCATAGCTTCCTTGTAGGTGGTAGGTTCTGGATTATCAACTTCTTCTGCCACATGAAGAGCCAGAGCTGTCATATCTTCAAAACCATATCTCACAGGAGGCTTGCTAATCCTCTTGGGTCTCTGATTTGGGGACTGATCAGATTGGATGCTTTCCTTATCTGTATGCTGACTTGAAGGATCAGTTTCTTCTTTCTCTTCAGAGAAATCTTCCTGAACATCGTTTAGAACTTTGTTTATTGATTCCTCTTGGTGGTTACTTCCAGCAGTGTGAAACTCCATCTGTTGGTTAGTTTCTGATTTTGTAGTTGACACAGAATTCTGATTATCATGGTCTGCCATAACAGATTCATCAAAAACAACATCCCTGCTTAAGATGACCCTTCTTTCAGATGGTGACCAGATCCTGTATCCCTTGACACCTTCTCCATAGCCCACAAAAATCCCCTTCTTTGATCTAGGATTCAGCTTTCCCTCATTAACATGATAATAAGCTGGACAACCAAAAATTCTCAGCTTAGAGTAGTCTGCAGATTTATTGGATCAAACTTCTATAGGTGTCATACAGTTTATGGCAGTAGAGGGTGATCTATTGATCAAATAGCATGCTATGTTGACAGCTTCTGCCCAATAGCTTCTGTCAAGTTTAGCATTTGAAAGCATGCATCTAGCTCTCTCTAGAAGGGTTCTGTTCATTCTTTCTGCTATCCCATTTTGCTGTGGAGTGTTTCTTACAGTATGATGTCTTACAATTCCTTCTTTATTGCAGAAGTCATTGAACTTTGCTGAGCAAAACTCAAGACCATTGTCTGTTCTAAGGTATTTAACCCTTTTCCCTGTGCTGTTCTCAACTGTGGCCTTCCAACTCTTGAATTTCTTATAAGCCTGATTCTTATGCTTCATTATGAAAATCCATGTCATTCTAGAGTAATCATCAATGATAGATAAGAAATACCTGGCAGCTCCAAGAGATGGAACTTGTGAGGATCCCCAGTAATCAGCATGTACATAGTCTAGAATTGCTTTGGTAGTGCGGATGGCTTTTGTGAATTTTGATCTATGCTGCTTTCCAAACACATAGTGCTCACAAAACTTGAGTTTCTGTAATTCTTTGTTCCTCAGCAGACCTTCTTTACTTAGAATCATCATACCTTTTTCACTCATATCACCCAAGCGCATATGTCACAAACATGCATGATCAGATTCTTGTTTGGTTGATTCAGATATCAAAGACACTCCATCTGCTTGTCTGACTGTTGACCCTTGAAGCAAGTATAGAGTTCCTTTCCTGGTTCCTTTCATGACTGTGGTGGAACCATTTCTGATATGCATGATACCATCTTCAAGATCCCATTTGAAACCCTTAGAGTCCAAGGTTCCCATAGAAATCAGATTTTTGCATAATTCTGGAACATGTCTAACTTCAGTAAGTGTTCTTACAACTCCATCATGCATCTTTATTCTGATGGTTCCAATTCCAGCAATAGTATAGGGCATATCATTTCCCATGAATACCTGTCCTTTATCCACATCTTCATATGTATGAAACCAGTTTCTGTTTGGGCAAATGTGAAAAGTGCAAGCAGAATCCAAGAGCCAATGTTCACCAGATTTTATAGGGTGATCATTAATGGAAAGCACAAGATCACTTTCAGATTGGTAGCTTTCCTGAACAGCTGCAACAGTTGGCCTTTGATTCCTTTTCTTCGGGCAGTCCTTTTTCCAGTGTCCAGGTTCTTTGCAGTAGTTGCAAATGTCCTTGGGATCAATCTTGCCCCTTTTCTTCCATTTATCCTCTTTCTTCTTCCCATTCTTGAATGAATTTGAAACAATAAGACCCACAACACTGTTGTCTTCACTATTTCTAGATGCCTTGCTTCTCAATTCCTTTGAGTGCAGGCTGGATTTAACTTCCTCCATGGTTATGCATTCTTTGCCAACACTCAGCGAATTAACAAAGCTTTCATACGAAGGTGGTAAAGAAGCTAGCAGAATCATTGCTGCATCTTCATCTTCTACCTTTACTTCTATATCTCTGAGTTCCATTAGAATGGAGTTTAATTCATCTAAATGATCTTTTAGAGGCATACCTTCCTTCATTTGAAGGCTAAACAGACGGCGTTTCAGAAGTAGTTTATTGCATATTGACCTTGTCATGTAAAGCCTTTCAAGCTTTAACCATAAACCGCTTGCCGTTTCTTGGTCTGCAAACTCATACAGAACTTCATCAGACAGTGATAACAGGATCAATGAATGAGCCTTCTCTTCCTGTTCAGCAAGGTTTCTCTTCATTTCTGTGGTGGGTTCCTCTTTCGGAGTTGAAGAAGATTCTTTCTTCACAGAGACAGATGTCAGAGGAGCCCAGACTCCTCGTTCCTTCAGCAGAGCACGCATCTTGATGCGCCATAGATTGAAGCTGTTCTTGCCATTGAATTTCTCGATTCTCAGAGAAGTAGCCATAGTTCTTGATGGTTTCTTGCACAATCTTGCAGCGGAAAAACAGAATGAACAGAATGATGAAGGATGGAACCTTCAAGGACACCAGATGAGGTGGTAGAATCCCCTTCTTGGATTGCAACCCGAGCTCTAGACACCAGTTGTAAGGATTATGCAAACAGAAACACCAAGTGCAGAAGAACAAAGCTAAAAACAGAGAGGGAGAGAAAAGGAGAACAAGGTTTACGTGGTTCACTCTATTGAGCTACATCCACGGGCAACAGCTTTTAGATTGAATTAATGGAATAGAGAGTACATAAAAGAGGTGATATGGTCCCTTATATAGGAAAGCTAATAACCACCTTCAGTTACATCTCAAAAATACACCACTAACTGTATATATAGCTTGAGATACAAGGCATATATCACACAGTGAACAAACATGCGTTTTTTGTTTCTTTGTGGATGTTTACTTATTTTGAGATATTTTTATGTTATATAGGGATATTACAATGTTGAGATGAAAGCGAATTGGGTGGCTTTTAATGACTATTGCTGGTATGAGAGTTTGTTCTCTAGCATCAGAAGATTGGCAGATTGGCATCTTCTATTGTGATGTGTTTCAACAATCTTTTAAACATTTCATGTGAATAAAGATTTATGCATCATTTCATTTCATCAGTGTTAACGGAACTAATTTTTCTCTTTGGTTTAGTAAGTGGACTAATAGGTTCAAGGAAATACAATTCATCAACCCCCCTCCCCCTCCCCAAAAAATCTTGAATCTTCGATTTTAATTCTCCTAAGTTCACTTTTCTGTTTACCGGGTAAGTTTGAACAGAAAGTTCAGTAGAAAGGAGGAAAAAGATAAAAGGAGCGATATGTTCTTCATCCCTTGTTATCCATATTGAATGCTTGCCAACTGTGTTGGTTGTTTGACAATTTAAGAAATTATTTAATTTGTCACTTGGCACAACTTCACTTCTGAAATTATAATTGATCTGAATGTTATGGATAGCCCTAATTATAAGCTATTGAAACATTTTTTGTGTTTAACACTTAACACCTTAGCTTATCATATAGTATTTTATTGTACCTAAAAGTGATAATTTCCTGATCTCTTTAAAAGGACCCGTGGTTTGAAATATCCCTTTCTGGTAAAGCGATTGGCTTGTATGGTCATATCAGGAGATGCCAGAAGTGTCAGTTTTGACATTCTTCAGCCTGCCAATTTGTCACCTGAAATGGTTTTAGAGGTGAGACATTTAGAAGTTTAGGATAATAACTAATACAATTCAGATAATGATCATTTTAGTTAGCAGGTTTCTTCTAAAATCAATGAAAACCAGATCAAGAATGAAAGTCAAATAGTTGTCTTGTGAACATTTGAATGAAGGATCATTTTTGCCTGTAGCTTTTCATGATTATTCTTTAATTTGGGATGTGCTTGATAAAAGTGAAAATGGGAAGACAGACATTGCAGACGTGGAATGTGTGTATAGACGTATATTATGTCCAAATAGGTTGCATTTATTGTCTTCCTTTTCTCACTTGTGCCAGCTCAACTTTCTGCTGTAAGTGGTTACATTTTATATAAATTACTCATTAGAGCATGAGGAAACAATTATTGTTGTTTAACTTGGAAATGGAATCTGATAAGTATTATAATTGGACAGCTTTGGCATCAGTTTTTTGCTGCTGTGATCTGTTTATGCATAGCATCATTTTTCAGATGGAAGAAGAGTTTGACTTGCTAAGGAATGCCTTCACGAAGGCGCTTATGGTAGACAAACATATTGCCTGTATCCTTCTTGTGTCAGGAACATTTTGTTTGAAGTAGATACTCAGCAGATATTATAAGAGTATTCATTACTCTATATTGGCTTTATCTCTAGCCGATGTGAGACTTAAGTGTTTCCCAATACATCCCCTCATGCCAAGCACTTTTTGGGCTTGATGCGTGGATAACATGGTGGGTGACCCTTTGAATGGATTTAGGATATAACTCAACCCCAAAAGCTAGCTCAAAGGGTGAGGGTTGCCTGCACATATATAAGAATAAAAGTCGAGAGACTAGTTTTCTTAATATTTATAGTTTTAACTAAGCAATGGTACATTAACATTTTGGCACGAATTCGCATCAGTGCATTTCGCATTTAGTTAGCTGGAGGACTATATGAAGATCTTCTTGCATCAGCAATTGCATCTGTGGAAGCTGAAGCTGCTGTTGGAAAAATGCTGTCTACATACTTCCATCCTTCCACGATCATGATTGTGGTGAGTACAATTTTCTCTTATTTTCATCGATTTCTATTATTTATATACGGATTTTCCCATCTTTTGGTTGCTTGATTAAGATATCCATCTGGATCAGATCCTTTAAATTTTTCATCTAGCTCGAATGACTGGAAACAAGAAAAATTCAATTTTAACAAATATTTGCTTGCCGTGTTTAGGGAAGTTGTAATACGCATGTGCATGCATGCGCATGTGCACACACAGGTAAAGAGGGTTGACCTCCCTAAACTTTGTCTTTTTACCTTGAACAAGGATCTATCTAACTCAGTTGGTTTGCAGATCCTAATGCACACATTATATGGATAGATAATGCTGATGCAAAATTGAAGGCCCTCCGTGACATTGATGAAGGTTTGTTCTAAATTGGATTTTACTTAATTGAATGTCTCTCTTCCCTTGTAATTATGTAGGTTGACCTTTCCATCAAATAGTGTGTGCATTTGATGATGAAGTATTGCCCATTTTAATGTATTTGTATGTGACAGTTCTGAGATTTTTCCTGACAGTAGTTGGCAATCAACGATAAACACAAACATCATATCTTTTATGACATTAATCAACAATAGAAAACTTTAGGAGAAATCATCAAATAAAGACTTTGCTCTAAATGGTTTCACTAAAATTTCTTTTATGGGATAGGACCCATTGATCCTTGTAGCCAATTCTGTTTAGTGGGATAAGGATTAATTGTTAATTTGTTTTAGTTTTTGTAGATGTATATTTTTAAGCAATTTTGGATGGAGAAAGAAAAAGAATATTAAAACATCCATCATGAAAATATATTATTTGTCATTTCTGAGATAATAGTTGTTGATAACTGATATTATTGATATCATAACAGAAAATACAATTAGCACACTGAATCTCTTGAGCACTAACAGATACATATAGTCAGAGACTCTAACAAACTCTTATTATCCATTATCTCTAATTATCTATTGTAACTAACTCTAACTGATTATCTATTGTAACTAACTGACAGCTGTACTAACTAACAGGGGTTAACTCTAACAGATAGAGTTAACTTACAGAGTATACACTCACACACCCCCTGCAAACTTAATGGGACTGAGAAATCAAATGGAGCTCAGAAACATTAAGTTTGGAACTTAGAAAAGAAAATCTAGCAGATGACAAAGGCTTAGTCAAATCAGCCCACTGATCATAGCCAGGAAAATGTTGAACAATGAGCTAGCTTCTTGGACAAGACATTTTCTCTGACAAAGAAGAGCAAACTTTATGGGACTGAGAAATCAAATGGAGCTCAGAAACATTAAGTTTGGAACTTAGAAAAGAAAATCTAGCAGATGACAAAGGCTTAGTGAGCAAATCAGCCCACTGATCATAGCCAGGAATATGTTGAACAATCAGCTAGCTTCTTGGACAAGACATTTTCTCTGACAAAGAAGAGATCCAACTCCATATGCTTAGTTTTGGCATGAAGAACTGGATTATGAACCATTTGCACAGCACTGGAATTATCACAAAGCACCATAGAAGTGAGATGAAGAACTGCAATTTCACAGAGTAACGTCTGAATCCACAAATTATCAGCTGTAGCAGCTGCAAGGCTCCTGTACTCAGCCTCATTACTTGATCTAGAGACCACTGATTGCTTTCTAGACCACCAAGAAACCAAATTGGGACCAATATAAATTGCAGCACCAGAAGTAGACCTTCTGTCATCAGGGTCAGCCACCCAATCAGAATCACAAAATGCTCTAATGGAGAAGGAATGATGGAGAGGGGCAGGATGAAGAACCAAACCATGATGAAGGTGACCTTTGAGATACCTGAGAATCCTTTTTACAGCAGTCCAGTGACTCTCAAGAGGAGAAGACATGAACTGGAAAACCTTATTTACAGAGTAGCTTAGTTCAGGATGAGTGATTGTGACAAATTGTAAAGCACCAACAATGGACCAGTAAAAGGAACCATCTTTCATAGGTTTAGAGTCATGTTTAGGCCCAAACCCACATTCTAAGATGGTATCAGAGCCTATCCTAGATCCATTAACGGGTCATCCACCATATTATCCATGCACCAAATACCAAAAGTGCTGTTGGACGTGAGGGGGTGTATTGGAAAAAACCTATATCCCACATCAGCTAGAGATAAAGCAAAGATATGTATATATATATATATATATATATATATATATATATATATATATATATATAGTGAGGGACAATCCTCATTCCATGAGTTAGCTTTTGGGGTTGAATTAGGTCCAAACCTACATTCTAAGAATAGTAATCAATAGCATGATATAGTGGTAGAGTGGTGGCTATGGTGCAAAGCAGCCTCCAATTGCTACAAGAATCTGGCTGCATAGTGTTTCTATTCTACTATCCCAGCATATCACCCCGGTGTAGCCACTCTTCTATACAGTGGGAAAACCCCTTCTTTATGCTACAATATTGTGCATTGCTGAACCTATTTTTATGAGTATTTTTGCAATTTCCTCCATTTCACATCAGTGTTTTTTGGTTAGAATCAAAACATTTGATTCCTTCCCTCTGATTTGCGATAAAAAATCATGGAGTCTGACCTGCATAGGCTGCACTACATCATGGAGTCTGACCTGCATAGGCTGCACTACAAATTTGACCTGTTCTGTGTTTTTTCTCTCTCATTAATTCCATGATGTTTTACCCCTTTCCTATATTCTCATTTTCTCTTGGTAGCTATTCCATCTTCACTCAACCATTGTTGCATTACTTTTGTTATTGTTGACATTGTTAATAATACCTTGGATTGAGGATGATTGATTGGCCTTCTGATTATTAATTATGAATGTCTATAATTTTAGTTATTTTTTTATTATTTTTGAGCATTTATATGTGTATAGTAAAAATTATTAATCTTGTATCTATGATTTTCTGTATAGCGGTTGTCCTGCTACCCATTATAACATTTTTTGTGCTGGCCTCTCAATACCACGATCTGGTGTTGGTGAGAATCCATGCCTGAGAAGTAACCATAGAACATAGTTCTTGGCCTATATTATTATATAATTTCCTCCCTGTTAATGCTGAAAAGTTCTTAGATTTGGCTCCACCCAGGCGAATGAAAGTTTACTATCAAATGCCACTATAATGTGTTACATGACCGTGATACAAAGTTAGTAGAAGTGTAAAGAAGAAAATCAATGTCACATAATGAAACAAATGGAATAAAAGGTTAGTTGTAATGAGGTTAAAGGACTTGTATGAAAGTTTTGATTGCCAATGTGGTCAGCTTATTCTGTTATATACTGTGATCATTCTTAGAAAACTAGTTTTGTACTCTTGTTTTTGTCATTCTTGGTGGTGCATTAATTATTTCCTATGCATCGTTCATAATCATTCTTCTATTAGTAAATAAAATGTTGAATTTAATTAGGGAAAGCAAGTGTTCTGAATTTATCAGCATATTTTATTATTAGAATAAAAATCAGTTTCCAAAAATTTTACCGGAGAAAAACAATGTAAAATAATGGTCTTGGCAAATAGCAACTTAGTACTCACCACTGATCTGAAATTCTTTTGCTGATATAGCATTGATGCACTACAATTCTCTTTGGGTAAACTGCAGGTGAAGAACTCAGAATCTGCTATATTGATGCCAGCCTGGACGCAATGCTCGGCGAGAGCTACTGCTTCGAGATTTTGGTTTTCAATGCAAAAGTAGTAGGTGCTTGCATGGCGATTAATTATTCTTCTCTATGTGTTCTCCTGGATTTGCAATATGTGGTAATGACATTGCCAAATTCCCCAAGTGAGTTATATGAGGTGCATTTTTTGGGAAGAAGGGTGGTGGGGTACTAAGGATTTTCAATTCAGAATTACGGTTTTGAGTTTGGCATATTCCATTCTGCTTTGTGCATGAGTGAAGTCAGAAGACTATAGACATTTTTCAGAAATTACGTTGTCATTCTAAAGCATGTTTGGTTGCGCTGTGAACAGATCAGACTAGCGTAAAAATTGTGGAAAAAAAGCTGAAGCTGCTTTGCTGTGGATGTGGAAAAGTTGATGCAAGTATTTTAAATCTACTGCAAACCGAACATACTATTAGTAGTTGATTTTTTTTCCTGGAAGGTTCCATTTCCACATACTGCAGAGTGCAGAGGCCTTGTCCACTATCGAATTGCTGAAGAATATATAGATTATGCTGATGAAGGTAGTTCAATTTTGCACGCCTGTGGGTTATCTTTCAATCTTTACTCACCGTAACAAAATACATATAGAAAAAAGTGATGGGAAAACATTTTTTAACATCTTTATCAAATAACTTGTTAAAATTTATGTGAGTTACACTAGAGACATTGAGACCTTACCAAATGAAAAATAGAATCCACATATTAGTAAGACTCGCATAAGTTTCAATTATGTTAAAAAGAGTGTTAGTGTGTTAACATTTCTCCAAAGAAATAATGAAATATGGTAGGTTCTAACTTAGTAATAACTGAAAGACCAAGGCCTTGTAAGGCTCCAATCACCTTATGGCAAAAATTCAAATGTTATGCTTCAATAACTTGAAGACGACCCCCACGTGTTAAATTTCATTAAACCATGACCGATGTGAAATTTCTCTGTTTTTTTTTTTTATTTTTTTATTTTTTTATTTTATTTTAAAGTAAGGTGAAATTGCTTTGCTTTAGTTTAGGTATTAAGCTTTTTACCAACTTTCTGCCATACATGTGCATTCAATGTATATGCGTGACAATGAGATATGTTAAGTAATAGCAAGATGATAATTGTGACCAACTATCTAATTTTCATTCCTCAAATTTCAATGACTATTGTCACGCCCACGCAAAATTCAAGTGATAATCTTAATACAAAATTTATGAACTGAAAAGATCAAATTTTACTTCTTAGGGTGCTATTATCATATTATATCAATACAAACAATTTGTATGATAATGGTTATCTAATAGGAATTTGGAAAAGCTTATTTCTTTATGAAATTAACATAGCAATTAGAAAATGTTTGAAATGTCAATTGCAAATTTCCAAACATTAAATCATGCGAATGATTTGAGAAAAATAGAAGAAAAAAAACTTACTTTACCAAAAACATTGATGAGAAAAAGGTGATTTATTTTTGGTTTGTGTGTGATGATACTCTTTTGTATTGTAAAGTAGTAATTAACGTGTGGCTTGTCCAAAAAGTCTTTAGATGTCATTCATTACTATTATAAAAGGAGTCATGTGAAAAAAAGATATACAGCTCCAAATTGAAAGAGGAAGAGGAGTCATGTGAAGAAAAGATATATCTCCCAAATTGAAGGAGGAGTCATGTGAAAGGGGGGACATCCCAAATAGAAGAGATGTGGAGGCAAAGAGATATGAGTGGGTTTCTCATGAGTCGTGAGTGAGAGAATCTTTATCATTTCTTGTAACTCTTGAGAGGGAGACTTGAGTTTTGTAGGATGACACATTTTAGAGTTTTTATTTATTTATTTAAGTTTGTTCAGAAAACTGTAATATATATTTAAGATGATGAATATATTCATTGGGCCATTTGCATGGATGTAGATAAGAGGTATCAAATCATGATAAATTATTTGTCTTTCACTATTTTTATATGCGATGTATCTTTGTGTGTTTCCATATGAGATTTTTGTTTGTAGGTTTTTCCCTAATAGAAAAAGAATCGCAGGGGAAAGGGTGGAGTTGAAACTAAAGTGAAATGAAAATGGTGTAAACAATTTAAAAGGCAAGTTGAAGATATAAAGATATTTTATCATTGATATAAAGATATTTCTTTAATTATCAAGGATGTCTCAGTTGATTGTGTAAGTGCATGAATTATTATAAATCTTCTAATATTCATCTTCAATTCTTACAAATAAAAAATAACTTATTTAATTCTTTCATAAATTAATTAATATGTTTTGAGTTTAATGGTTATGTAATGATAGTGTAAATAAGTTAGATGATGCAATCATAATTCACATGTGATATAATTTTTAAGATAATGATAAAAGTCAATAAATTTATTATATATAATAATTGAAAGATGATATAAAATATTTTATACTCACTCACATTGCATAAGTGAAATTTGTTCCTCCCATTATTATGTAAAATAAATACACAGAACTAAATTACGATTGTCAAAATAATAATTAAAATATCAAAAACGAGAACCAAACGTAAGAGCATGCACGTATATGTCAAAAATATAAAATAAAATAAAAGTCACCAAACAATGCGTTTACCGGGAGTCAAACCCGGATCTATTGCTTGGAAGGCAATTATCCTGACCGTTGAACTACAAACGCTTATTGATATCAATTTCACATTTTTTAAGTTATATATACATATATTTCGCACCCAAGCGTAATTGATTTTTGTTGATAAAATATGTGATTTTGAAAATATTGTGATGCTAAGCTAAGGTAGAATTTGGTAAATATAAGGATGAAATAAAAGAGAACAGACCATAATAAACAAACTATTAATTCCATTTTGCCCTAATCGCATGTCAAACGTTACCTTAAATATTCTTAATTCTTATTGAATTATTTGACTTCAGCCTATACATTATTCATTAAACAACTGGAGTTATATATCACCATTCATTCCTTTTACATTTCTCTCTCCCTTTTATTTGTTTGAACTGAACATATACAATTTTCTAACATTCAATGTGTTTCTCTTCTACAATATATCTCCCATAATATCTAACTAGACAAATTGGGGTTAACTTAATGTGATACTACTATGATATGAATGTCACATAGTTATCATGTACCTAAAGGAATATTAGCATTTATGATTATCTGTATTGCATTTGAAGCTTCAAAGTTTTGTGCTCATTTGTCACCTAAGAATTTGACCCCTTTGGACATTACACTTACTATTGATCTTTATACGGCTACTAATTAAAGAATAATCATTAATAATTTAATACATTATGACTTAGTTATACTTTTAATATATTTTTATATGAAATTTTTAATTTCCTTAATATTGTTGTTTGTGAATTAGTCTCTCCCTATTATTTCACGAATTTGATTCATTATTTATCATAACGGTGTAATTTTGGTTTATCCAGTAACTTAACCTCCAATATTTAACAAACATATTAACATGACATTTTAATTGCACCACCACGTCTATATTTCATTAAATATTGAATGTTAAGTTAAACCATTATTAAAAATTGCTCAATTAAAACAGTAAAATCAAATTTGTAGGATAAAATAGGGCACTAAATTAAAAAAAATTTACAGCCATTAAATTTCAAGAAAATACATAATAAAAATGATAAATAATTATAAAAGAGTTATTCTATTCCTCCTCATATATATATATATATATATATATATATATATATATATATATATATATTCATGGTTGCTAAACCAAAGTTGCAGCTCAATGCGAACCAAAACCAACCAGTGTCTTACTCACACCCTTTCTTCCCCTATATTTTCTAGCAAAGAATAGAACATAGGAAACCACCATGCATTTACCAAGAAGAGAGAATAATAATCAAACAAGTGAAAGAAAGAGACCTCCCGCCATCGAAGCTTTAGGTGCATGCATCCCTTCATGTGAGGTGTGACAATGCGGCAAAAAGAGAGTTTCTTATGAGATATCTCTCACATTCCACAAAATACAATATTATAAGTACCTAACTCTCATCTCCTTCATCCTTGAATCAACCCTACTTTTCTTTTCCCCTTCATACTCTTCCCTTCCCTTCATTCATTCTCTTTGTGCACCAAACCAACCAATCCCCTTCTCTTATCTTATAGAGTGGAGTTTGTTTACTTGCTTTTTTCTTTCTTGTTCATCAAGAAATTTAGCCAAGATTTCAAGTCAACCAATTTTAACTGCACCACATTTAGCTAGCACTGCCCTTTTGTCTTCTTAACTTTGTTTCTCATTTTCCCTGCAAGTCATGGGGGTCTTGTCCATAGGTTATTCTTATTCCTCAAGTTTACTCACCAAACTCATGTTAGGAGTCCCACAAAACAATGAGCGGTGTCCTTCAAGGAGGAAGGCATGTGTTGTGTATTGCCAAGGGGGTGGGAATGTGATTAAGTCCTCCTCAGGCTTGTCTTCTGTGTTGACAGAAAGATCATCATTGGTTGGCACAGATCATGCAGCTGCAGCTCTAATGGATGCAGGAAGCTTGGTCTTGTCACAAAATGGGAAAAGCCAGGCAGAGATTTTGGTGAAGGATTTGGTGCCTTATGGTGGACCAACAACATTGATAGGGTTGGAAGATGGAATAGGCATCGTCAAGTTTCTTGGAGGGAAAAAGTTTTTCATTACTGGGGCAACTGGGTTTCTAGCCAAAGGTATCTTTCTAATATAATCTTGTGGAGATAATATGCCAAGCATCTTAAGTTTCCTCAATGGTTTAATTGGTTTTGACAATGATATATTGTGAGTAGTGACATTTGTTTGCTATTAATTCAGTTTTTATTGAGAAGATTCTAAGGACAGAACCAGATGTGGGGAAAATGTACCTTTTGATCAAGGCAAAGAATAAGCAAGCTGCAATGGAGAGATTGCAAAATGAAGTATGGCATTTATGATATTTTAGGTTTGAGAAAAATTTCTATTCACATATAATTACAAAAATGACATCTTAATTTCCATTTGTTTCAAGATTCGTACTTGAAATAGTAAATACATGTTTTCTTATGTTTTCACTGTTTCTATATGAATCTTTGAAAATATAGAAAAAGTTAAAATAAGATTGTGTTTTTGTAATTTTGAAAATAGGAATAAATAGAAAATGTTTTCTCATCTTATTTTTTCACTTTGGACTTGTCTAAGCTCATTGCTTCATTTCTTAATCTCGTGTTAAATTTTTGCTTGTGGTTTAGATCATAAACGCAGAACTTTTCAGATGCCTTCAAGAAATCCATGGAAAATCATACCAAGCCTTTATGTTGAGCAAGCTAGTTCCTGTTGTAGGCAATATTTGTGAACATAATCTTGGACTAGATGAGGATATATCTGATGTTATAGCAGAGGAGGTAGATGTCATTGTAAATTCTGCAGCTAATACCACATTTGATGAAAGGTTAGCCTCTATGACTCTCAAAAAAGCCTCTACATCAATGATAAATTCCTACATTTTTGTGTGTAATCATTTGACTAATGTAATCAGATATGATACTGCTATCAACATAAACACCATAGGGCCATGCCGCCTTATGAACATTGCCAAAAAGTGCAAGAAGCTCAAGCTCTTTCTGCATGTTTCAACAGGTAAAACGACAAAAATGGTTTTAAAAACTCAAATCCATGTGCTAAGTATGACTTACATTGTATACCCAAATAACAAAGTCCTTGCTTGTAATGTGCAGCATATGTCAATGGACAAAGGCAAGGTAGGATCATGGAGAGACCATTTAGCATTGGAGAGTGCATAGCAAGAGAAAAATATATATCTGAAGTTTCACCAAAATACCTTCTCACATTGGACATTGAAGGAGAAATAAATCTGGTTTCAAATTACAAAGGGGACATTGAAGACAATTTACTAGCTCAGAAAATGAAGGAGATTGGTCTAGAGAGGTATTGAGTTTCCGTATATTATGGTTGTGATATGTGAAGTTTCCAAAAATCTTGATATTGCAACCGCAATTGTGGCCACAATTATCTTGTTTTTAAAAACTTTTGTGCTTTAAATGGCTCATTATTTATCTTTCCAATTTTCATCTTTATGTAAAATGATCAAGAAATTGTAGAAACAGAAAGGTTCAACCTACTATTTGAAATTCATAATCTAATTTGATTGTTGAGTTATTTCTTATACAGGGCCAGAAGATATGGGTGGCAGGATACATATGTGTTTACAAAGGCTATGGGAGAAATGATGATTGACAAATTGAGAGGGGATATTCCAATTGTTGTAATGCGACCAAGTGTTATTGAGAGCACTTTCAGTGAACCATTTCCTGGGTGGATGGAAGGAAATAGGTAAGTTACCATCATTTTTTTTTAAAGTAAACGAACTTAAGACCATTTGTTTAAGCTTAATAAAAAGTGATTTGAAGATAGCATAAAAAATAATTTTCTTTTAGAGACTTTTTCAAAAAAAAAACTGCACTCTTAATTTGTCTGATATAACTAAGTTTTTCTTTTAACTGTGCTCAATGGCGTTGTCTGATCTATGCAGCTGATCTCACCTAATGGGATAAGGCTTTGTTGTTGTAACTAAAAGTTTTTCTTTTAACTACCAGGATGATGGATCCAATAGTTCTCTGCTATGGGAAAGGGCAGCTAACAGGTTTTCTGGTAGATCCAAATGGAGTACTAGATGTGGTAAGTGACATTAAAGAATTACATTTTTTCACACAATCCATTATCTAAAAAGTAAAAAGAGAATTAAACAATTCTTAAACTCCATATATTGGTTAATGATTCTCATTTCTCACTAAACAGTTGTTCATTTGCAATCATCATATAGGTCCCAGCTGACATGGTTGTTAATGCAACCTTAGCTGCAATGGCAAGGCATGGAGTGAGCCAAAAGCCAGATATCAATGTGTACCAAATTGCTTCATCTGTGGCGAACCCTCTAGTCTTCCAAGACCTGGCAAGGCTTCTCTATGAACATTACAGCTCCTCACCATGCATTGACTCAAAGGGTAGGCCAATTCAAGTTCCACTGATGAAGTTGTTCAGCTCCACAGAAGAATTCTCTGGCCACCTGTGGAGAGATGCTATTCAGAAAAGAGGCCTCACAGCTGTGGCCTCCTCAAAGGGGAAGATGTCTCAAAAACTTGAAAACATGTGCAGAAAATCAGTGGAGCAAGCAAAGTACTTGGCCAACATTTACGAACCATACACATTTTATGGTGGAAGGTTAGATACTCATTTAATTTCACACTCTTCAGCTAGTGGCAACACTAGTGGCTCAAGTTTAATTTAAATGAAGTGTAAAAATTTCCACCTTCAATAAATCTGGATGACACTATAAAAAGTTAATGAACTTACTATACAATTTTTCATAGTCAGAAATCATGGTAGGCATGACTTTGACGACTTTGAAGATAGTTATTGTAAAAGGTGAGGTGTAAGTGAGTGCAGATCAACCGTGAACCTAAATTGACACATATCAATCCAAACAGTTTGGGTTGGATAATTTTTATGTTTGGATTAAACTTGAACAAAACCAATCAAACTCATTGAGTTTTGAGTTGGGTCACGGGTTTTAATATTTGAACCCACTGACCTATTGACCCTTTGTATTATATTATTATTATTATTATTATTATTAATATATGTAATATATAATATATATTTTTAATTTTTTTAAAAATCAAATACTATTGATTACATAAGGTGCGTTTGATTCGCTAAAAAATAAGGTACTCGACAGCACAAAAATATTTGTCCAACGTTTTATTTAAAAAATGACTGAAGGACAATGCAAAATAAAGAATGATCGACTGAACAAATATCCAAACACTTGTAACTCACTAAACCTCCTACAACCTTTTGTCCATTGTCTAACAAAAGTAAAAATACAATACTATCCCTATATTTTGACTTTTCATTATCCCATACCTTTTTTCTTTTTCCATATGCACCTTCTCTAAACGTCCCTCTCCAAACATTAACAACCTCACTGCCCTCCTCTCCACCGTGCCAGAGCTCTCCCAATTCACTCCCACCTCGCCTCCGCCACAGATCTCTCAAACAGCTCCTCCCTCTCCATTCTCGCCGTCCCCAACGCCTACCTTGTCGTCGTTGACCACCTCTCCCACCATACCTCTCCCCAGCCGCCCTCGTCGACGTCCTTTGCTACCACGTCCTCCTCCAGTTCCTCTCCTGGTCTGACCTCCACCCTCCCCCCTCTGGTAAGCTCATCACCACGCTCCTTCAAACCGCTAGTCGTGCCACCGACAACTTCGGCTCCGTGAACCTCACCTGCAACTCCCAATCTAGCGTCATCTTGATCCGCTCCCCTACACCATACTCTCCCTCCAACGCCACCATGCTCTCCTTCAATATTTAATAATCAAGAAAGCTTGAATTTACATATTACCAAAAATCATCTCAATAAGATTTTATATTTTAATAACATTATATGATTGTAACATATTTTTAGTTATAACATTTGATAAATTAGTATAAAATAACATTATATGATTGTGAAATATTTTTAGTTATAACATTTGATAAATTATTATTAGTTTACTTATGCATTTCATTAATTTATTTTGAATTATTTTTATAATTTATAATATGATACTTATACGATATAGTTAAAAATACATCAACATAATTAATAAATTGTAAAAAAATTATAACAATAAGTCTAAAACAATGCTTTAAAATATATCACAATATTAATAAATTATAAATATTAATAAAGCATGATACTAAATTTTATGTTAAATAATAAAATAATTTAAAATTTTCAAAATTTCGTTAAACAAGATACAATAGAAAAATATTTGTAATGTGCATCGACCACCAAATACAAAAAGTGGTCCCGTGACTGACTACTTGTGTAGTGTTATTTTGTCTGTCCTATGTTTTTTAGCAAATCAAACGCACTCATAGACTTATCAATTTGAATTGAATAATCACCAACACATCCTTAACCTTTAAGATCAGCGCGACAAGGATTTTACTGATTGAAACTACTTCAGATGAACTTCTAAAAATATTTTAGATCTGTTTACAAAGAGTAGGCATCGTAGTGTTCCATTGGTTTTGGTAGAAAAAAGTATTTGAAACTTATCCTCACCATGCTTATTGAAACTCCTTATCTCGAATATGTTATGCTTAAATTTTCATCTCCTATGGATAGATAGATAAGAGTCATTGGAGTAGAGTGAAGTGTGACAACATCACAAAATTTTCTTTTTAATAAAAAATCTAACAAGAAATAATTGTCTCTGATTCATTTAATAAAAAAATTAGCTTATAAAAATATTGCATTAAAAAAACATATAAAATTAAATGTTCTGACCCGTTGATCCAACCTAACCCAAACTGTTTACAAACGGGTTGGTTTGAGTTGAGTTTCATTTTTTTCATAGTAAATCAATCCTAACCAATCCGTTCAAATTTGATTGGGTTGAGTCACGGATTTGACCAAACTCAATCCAAACCGACCCCGCTTACACTCCTATGTAAAAGTTAATAAATTTACTGTATATTGATAATTTGTAATTAAATGATAATATAATTTTTTTTATACTATTAGTACATATATTGTTTACTTAAAATAAAATAAAATAAAAACAACCGTACATGTAATGAGGAATAAATTATACTGATTTTAAACAAATTACTGTGATGCAGGTTTGATAACAGTAACGCACAAAAATTGATGGAAAGCATGTCTGAAGAAGAAAAGAGGGAGTTTGGCTTTGATGTAAAGAGCATTGATTGGAATGACTACATCACCAATGTCCATATACCTGGCCTAAGGAGACATGTCATGAAGGGAAGAGGAATGGGGAGTCAGTGACTTATTATATATTGTGCCATGTAATCACTAGTCTTATGCTGCAACAAACAACAAACTGTATTAAAATGTGTGCTTTTCTTTCTTTCGTAGAACCCCATAGGGTGTGGCAACAACTACAACAAGAGTATGCTTCATTATTTATAATGTAATTTAATAGCAAGAATAAGAATAATCAAATTTTCGTAATTGGTTACCACTCGGTTTCGCTTATTTATACGTTCTTTGGTTGGAATTTGCTTTGTCAAACACAATAAAGAGGTCTACTTTCCCTATCTCATTTTCAAACCTTTTTCTTTGAAGGATTTTGGTGAGAAGAATGACAATTACTAATGACAAAGAGCGATCATGGAAAAGTGTATAACTAAAATTCGTATGTTAAAATTTAATTTGAAAGAGACATGACCAAATGTTATTCCAAATACAAATAACAATTGAAAAAATAAATATTAAAAAAATTACGATCCAAGATGTGTATGTATCACCATCAGTGACGAGTTTTGTTGTAATTAAGGGTAGCCACCCACCCAAATTATCACAAAAAAATACATTTTTAAAAACTGGTAAATACATTTTTAAAATTATAAAATGTTAGTCGTGTTGGATAATCTCTAATGGTATTGATATAAGAAATTTAATTTGTGTCACCTCAATTTTAAGCAACTCAATTAATTTTTTCTCCAATAGATATTTCTATTATTTAACTCACAAATATTATATTTCTTTCTCTTATATTTAATATACAAAGTTAAGCAATTCATGCGCAATATTTTAAGCAACTTAAAATCATATGTGACACACCAAAATAATATTTTTTTTGTTAAGAAACTCATTAAAAAAAACTTCTCCATTGTAGATGCTCTTAGTGTTTGTTAGCATCATTCAATTAACATTAGTAGTGCTGGTGACATGGCACATTACATGTAAATCAAAACATTGAGGACTATTTTGACAATTAAAAATTTATGTGTTAAAAATAACAAGTTTGGTCTATTCTCGTTTCTTTGGAACCCCTAACAATCTTTCTTCTACATGTTCTCCCTTTTCCATTAAACTAATTTTGACTTGTATGATGTATGGGATATACAAAAAATTTGAGTATTTTTATTTGGATTTTATTTAACTGTAAAAATGAGCATAGACATCTATAAAATAATATGACAATTTTCACTTTTATTTAATGGAACTAAATAATTGAATAATATTTATTAAAAAATATTTGAAATATACAAAATCACAATAAAATTAATACGGTAAGTGTAATATTTAAATTGTGAACATACTTAATAAAATTGAGTTGTTTATTTAAACTATGTCATCCACTCAATGTGATTACCCAAGTGAGAAAATAGACATATGATAGAGTCCTAAGATAAGTCTTATGGTGGACTCTTGAGAAGAAAAATGTAACATTAAAGTATGTTAATGCAATCAAGGATATGTATGATGGGGCTATCACATGTGTGAAAGCTTGTAATGGAACATCAAGGTATTTCCCTACCATGGTAGGTGTTCTCCAAGGTTAAGCTCTTAGTCCTTATCTCTTTCCCTTAGTGATGGATGAACTAATAAAAGATATTCAAGAGGAAGTGTCGTGGTATATGCTTTTTGCAGATGATATTGTGCTTATTGAAGAGACCAAAGATGGTGTTAATAGGAAATTAGAATTATGGAGAAACACTTTGGAGTCTAAAGGATTCACGATAAGCAAGAGCAAGACGGAGTATATGAAGTGTGAGATTTCGCATGTAAGAGATGGGGATCAAGACACAGTGCATCTACTTAGTCAAGAGGTACTCAAGAAAGATGTTTTTAGATACTTGAGATCAATGTTGCAAAAAGGTGGTGAGATTGATGATGATGTAAATCATAGAATTAGATTTTTCTCTTCTTTTCTCCCTTCTTCCTTTCACCCCTTTCTCTCTCTTTGTCTTATTTCCACTTTTTTCTTCCCCTCTCCCTTTCTCTTTCTGTCTCATTTCTGATTTATCATTGGGTTCATCTATCACCGACCACAATTAACTTAGGTTAATGATGTTGTTGATGTTGATGTTTGATGTTTATCCAATTAACGTCACAAATTTATCTTAAATCTGATTGTCTTTGTTTAATGAAAATGAACTATTGAGCAATGTTCACTAAGACTTGTAAAAACTTTTATATTGGTCTAAACATGTTAACAAACATAAACAACACGTTCAGATCAAACAGCGGAAGCGGAAATAGAAAAAATAAATTTCAGAGGTATCTACCTCCAGCTATTGCTATCAACCTTCAAGTAACCTTCAGAGTTTTAGTTTTACAGTCCCTCACTCACTCAAACTTGATGGTGTGCTTTTCTGAAGAGAGGAGTAGGCTTGGTGATCTAAAACAGAGAGTATCCAGTTCTATTTATAGAGCTCTGCCCATCACAGAACTCAACCTTGAATGGGATAAGATAATGGGTTAGTGGGGAATGTGGCCAATAAATGGACCACATACAGAAACGGTTTCCCTAAAAAGATATAGACCGAATATCTAAATATTCTTATCTTTATGGAATAAAAGATATAAACTGAATATTTAAATATTCCTATCTTTATGGAATAAGAAGATATAAACTGAATATCTAAACCTTCATATTTTTAATTCCTATCTTTATGAAATATCTTTTTAGAAACAGAAAACCAACATTCTCCCACTTGGTCCATTTAACCCAACATTAGTCATAAGAAGAAACAAAATATACGAGTCATGGCTATAAGTCTTCTAATTAATAGCGAATGTTATCTTCCATGTACCATAATATATAAAGTCTCTAAATGCTAGCTCTCAACTTAATGAATAAATCATATATTTATTCTAGATCAAAGCTTAATGACATTTCTCAAAATAAATGAATATGTGCACAAAACTATATGAGAAAATATCAAACTAAATGAGAGTTTCAAAAATTAACAATTGTACTTTCAATAAAATCATATTATGGAACCAAGTCCCATTCGTACTACATGATCCTTAAAATTCTTTGGTGGCATGGCTTTAGTCAAAGGATCGACAATCATCAACTCAGTGCTAATGTGTTCAATGATCACTTTATTTTCTTTAACACGTTCTCTTATGGCTAAGTACTTAATGTCGATGTGTTTATTTCGACTTCCACTTTTGTTCTTATTAGCCATGAATACCGTAACAGAGTTGTCACAATACATTTTTTAATGGCCTAGAAATAGAGTCCATAACTTTAAGCCCAGACACGAAACTCTTCAACCATACATCATGCAAGGTAGCCTCAAAACATGAAACAAACTCAGCCTCCATAGTAGAAGTGGCACTCAAGGTCTGCTTGGCACTTCCCCAAGATACAGCTCCACCAGCTAGCAAAAGATATAACCATATATTGATTTTTCGTGAATCAACAGCTAGCAAAGTCTGAATTTGAGTAGCCAATCACTTCCAAACAATCAATCTTTATATACATGAGCATGTAATCTTTTGTTCCTTGAAGATATCTCATCACTTTCTTTGCAGCTTTCCAGTGGTCAACACCTAGATTGCTTTGATATCTTCCCAAAACTCCAACAACATATGCAATGTCAGGTCTAGTACAAACCTGAGCGTACATAAGGCTTCCAACAATTGAAGCATATGGAATATTCTTCATGTGTTCTCGCTCAAAATCATTTTTCAGGCACTGACTTAAATTGAGTTTGTCACCCTTCACAATGGGAGCTACACTTGGTGAACAATCTTTCATGTTAAACCTCTCTAAAATTTTGTTAATATAGGTCTCTTGAGACAAATCCAAAATGCCTCGAGATCTTTCCCTATGGATCTTAATGCCAATGACATGCTTCTCCCATATTCTACATATTAAATTTCTTTGAGAGAAATTGTTTCACCTCATATAGCAAATCTTTATCATTAGTTGCAACTAAAATATCATCCATGTATAACACAAGAAAACAAGTCTTACTCCCATTGACCTTTTGGTATATACATTGATCCATGATGTTTTCTTCAAAACCGAATGAAGTGATGACCTCATGAAATTTTAGATACCATTGGCGGGACGCCTGTTTCAATCCATATATGGATTTATTAAGCTTGCAAACTAAGTGCTCTTTATCACTAGAGGAGAATCCTTCAGGTTATTTCATGTAAACCTCTTCTTCTAAATGACCATTAAGAAATGTTGTTTTCATATCCATTTGATGTAACTCAAAGTCAAAATGAGCTACTAATGCCATAATTACTTGGAAAGAATCTTTCTTAGATACAGGAGAAAAGTCTCCATGTAGTCAATTCCTTCTCTTTGAGTGAAACCTTTGGCAACAAGTCTTGCTTGCCTTATGTCTCTCAATGTTGCCTTGTGAGTCTTTCTTTGTTTTAAAAACCCATCTACATCCAATGGCTTTTACACCATTAGGCAACTCAACGAGATCCCAAACTTGATTAGATGCCATGGAATCCATCTTATCTTTCATAGCATTGTACCATAAGTTTGATTCCTTAGAACTCATAGCCTGTGAAAATGATTCAGGATCATTTGCAGCTCCAATGTTGTAGTCTGATTCTTGCGGATACACCACATAATCACTAGGAATTGCTAACCTTTTGACTCTAATAGACCTTCTTAATGTTGCTTCATTATCTTCTTGAGGAACTTGTTGTTCCTCATTAGCAACTTGATCTATAGGGTCATTTTCAATAGTTTGTGGATTTTCAATTACTGGTTGTCTAACATCCATTTGAGCTTGAGGGGTGCGCCTGACAATCCATCTATCACCTGAGCCAAAGGGTTGGGCTTCATAGTGATCTTTTTCAGGAGAATGTCCTGAAATTGATCACTCCCACTGATCAAGTCATTCTCAAGAAATTTTGCATTTCTCGATTCCACAATCCTGGTGCTATGTGATGGACAATAGAATCTATACCCTTTAGACCATTCAGCATATCCAATGAAATACCCACTAGTAGTTCTTGGGTTTAGTTTCTTCTCTTGTGGATTATACATTCTTACTTCAGACGGGCATCCCCAAACACACATATGTCACAAACTCGGTTTCCAACCTTTGAATAACTCAAAAGGAGTCTTGGAGACAACCTTGGTTGGATCTTGGTTTAATATATACATTGTCGTCTTTAATGCTTCAGTCCACAATGACTTAGGATGCTTGGAACTACTAAGCATACTTCGCACCATGTCTATTAATGTTTGGTTTCTTCTTTCTGCTACACCATTCTAATCTGGAGAACCAAACATAGTGTATTGGGCAACAATCCCATGTTCTTGAAGAAACTTCGCAAATAGACCAGGTGCTTGTCCATTCTCCGTGTATCTACCATAGTATTCACCATCTCTATTGGATCTCACGATTTTAATTTGCTTTCCACATTATTTCTCCACTTTGGCCTTGAAAACTTTAAAGGCATCTAAAACTTCATCTTTAGAACGAAGTAAGTAAAGATACATATATCGTGAAAAATTGTCAATGAAAGTAATAAAATATTTCGGACTACTTGCGTCCATATCTGGAAAACAAATATCTGTATGTATGATTTGTAATAGATTTGAGCTCCTCTTTGCACCCTTCTTAGACTTGTTAGTTTGCTTACCCTTAATGCAATCTATACAAGTATCAAAATTAACAAAATCCAAAGTACTAAGTACCCCTTCATTTACTAATCTCTTAATTCTCTCGATAGAGATGTGTCCTAATCTTCGGTGCCACAACATAGAGGATTCCTCATTCATAACACATCGTTTTAACCAGACAAAAACCTGCATAGAATTATAAGCAGCATTATTTTGCAATTCAATAAAGTAAAGTCCATCAAGTAATATACCGGAACCAATAATTCTAGATTTATTAATTAAAGTAAAACCATAATTCAAAAAATTAAAGGAAAAACCCAATGGTGCAAGTCTTGATATAGAAATTAAGTTCTTAGAAAAACTTGGAACATAAAATATCTTGTCTAAATGAAAAATAAATCTGTTGCTTAAAACTAAATTACCCTGTTTCTCATGAATTAATGCAATATTATTCATCAGTTTATGTTAATCCGCTGTGCCTTGCATTTTTTTGACTTTAAAAAGCCAAATAGGGGGAGAAAAAATTGAATTTATACGTGCTCTGCTTTACCTCTGTTTGCCCCTGTTTTTGTGACAGCTTTTATGTAAAAATTTGGTCTGCATAATTTGAGAATTTTAGGGGGAGATAATTGGTAAAACTGATTGCTTTATATTGATATACCATGAGAATGAATGAAAGTCAATCACAGAAGCTTTTAACACTTGTTCTTGGAAAGATATTGATTGATTTTCAGGTGTGAAAGGCTTAAATAAAGACTTTGATGCTTCTTCAAATTAATCATAAGACACAATGCTATTCAATTCAAAATTTGGCATGTTTAAAGCCAAAAAGGGGGAGATTGTTGAATTGAGGGGGAGCCATTTGAAGCACAAAGGATGAATTGATTCAAGAAGGAAGGTTTTGAACTTTCAACATACCATAAAGCCTTGAAGATTAATTTGTGATTGAATGTAAAAGGAAGAAAACTTTTCTGGTGATCCAAATGCATTGTATTCATATCATTTATTGAATCCATGTTGTTATGAGGAAGAGTTCACAAGGCCTTGACAAAATTGCATAAGTTTTTAAAACAAATCATAAGGTTTTGGAAAAATAATTTCTTACTGTTATAATCGATTATTTCAACAAAACAATCGATTATTTTGATCTTAGTATTTTCTGGAAAACCTTTCATGAACAATGTAATCGATTACTTGTCGGGTTAATCGATTATTTTCACTTGATTTACTTTTTAGAATACCTTGATGAACATTGTAATCGATTACCACTAAACTGTAATCGATTACATCAGCTAATATCAGAAAACATCTTTCTGTCTTAATCGATTACCAAAAATAGTAATCGATTACATCATTATTCTATGATTACATGATTTTCTGTTTTAATCGATTACCAATGTTTGTAATCGATTACATAGTTAAAACTGGTTTTATATACTTTCCTGGTATAATCAATTACTCATCGTAATAATCGATTATTTTGATTGAAAACTAAACCCGGAATTCTTATGAACACATTAATCGATTACAAGCTTGATTTAATCGATTATATGGGTAAAATAATCGATTACAGGAGCGTATTTAATCGATTACCAACGGTTATAAATGTTTGTTATAAATAGACCTTTGGCTCAGCTGTTTTTCTAACTTGACCAATTCGTATTATTGAGCATTTAAAGGCTTTTCAAACACTCTTTAGTGATTCTCTGGGTTCATAAAGTTCTTGCTTTCACAATATTTTCATGAGGTGTTAAATTGAAGAAAAAGCAAGAAGATTCTTTACAAAGTTTTAAGGAAGTAATGTTTTGATTCTGTTTCAACATTCAACCTGATTAATCATTCATATGTGCATCATTCATTGGATCATCAGGTGACTTCTTTCCTTAATCTTTGTTGTTGTAACACAGTTATTCA
>PYAF01005351.1:213816-247005 GCA_007407185.1 Glycine tomentella | reverse complement strand
TAAAGTTCTTGCTTTCACAATATTTTCATGAGGTGTTAAATTGAAGAAAAAGCAAGAAGATTCTTTACAAAGTTTTAAGGAAGTAATGTTTTGATTCTGTTTCAACATTCAACCTGATTAATCATTCATATGTGCATCATTCATTGGATCATCAGGTGACTTCTTTCCTTAATCTTTGTTGTTGTAACACAGTTATTCACATTCTGTAAAGATTGGCTATTTGTAAATGGGTTTCTTGGTTGCTGAGTAGTGTTCTCAGTGGGGTTTGGTCTCTAAGGGTCTAATAGTGTTTTAGATCTCTGAACTTTATCTAGGGTTGATAAAGAGAGGCTTGTAATATCTTGTAAAAGTATTATTTGCAATAGTGGAACTCCATTCTAGTGTTGAGTGGAAGAACTGGATGTAGCTTCATAGTGTTTGAAGTGAACCAGTATAAAATTGTGGCTGATCTTTATTCTCTTCTCATCATCTCTTATTGCTTTGGTGTTTGATTCAATTTACTTGCACAGAAAAGATTTCAATTGTTTATTGGTTTTCTTGACTGAGGAATTTGATTGAATATAAGATTGGTTGATTTGAAAACAATTTGAAAGTGATAAAGATCCTGTGGAAAAACTCTGATTTGAAAATTTTAAATTACCAAGGTTCAACCAATTCACCCCCCCTCTTGGTTGTTTAGAAGTATTCCTATCATTTTCAACTTTGACTCTTTCTTAATGACTGGCTGGGCAGGAATCTTGCCCTTGTTCTTGGCTTAATCTCCTTTCTTCTTTCCCTGAGTAGTCATGTATACCTTTTCACCCTCTTCCATTATTAGCCTTTCTTCTTCTTGAACACACATAGTCAATAGTTCATCAATTGACCACTTATCCTTATGTGTGTTATAGGAGATTTTGAAAGGGGCATACTGCATAGGTAAAGTACATAAAATATAGTGTACTTGGAAATAATCTAACATGGTAACTTCCAAATTTCTCAGTTGAGCCACTATATCCCTCATGTGCATGATGTGATCACGCACTCCTTTTATCCCATTGAGCTTTAAGGATGAAAATTGCATTATAAGGGTGTGGCAAGGGCCTTATCAGATGTAACAAGTTGATCATCAATGGCCTTCAAAAGATCCTGACCTTTTCATGCTAATCAACAGAACTACGGATACTAGCATATACATAAGTTTTATGAACATCACATAGAGACGATTAAATTTCTCCCATTTTTCATAAAGATTAATAGCATCTAGAGTGCTAGTTTCATTAATACCCGGTGGTTCAGTTTTCCTAATAGCATAGTCAATATCCATCCAGCCCTCCAAACGTTATAATTATCCGCTTTTAATTCGGGAATTTCACACTTAATATAAAAAATGTTTCCAGATTGATTAACTGAAATTCAAACATACATTTTCAATATTCATAATTTGAGACTAAATAAATATAATGTTTTTACCAATGTAAAATATGTATTAGTTTATGAACCTAGTGACATAAAACTTGCTTGTGGGTGTCCTACTCAAATTAGATTCAAACTTATGATAAAACTATCAAATTATAATAAGTATTCTTCTTAATTCTTGTGGGTAAATTAAGAAATATAACATGATATTTTATCCTAATTAGTCATACAAATATAATAAAATTCATGTGGGTAGATTTTATTACATTACATATGATTAATCACAATTAATGTTTTAAATGTGATTTTAATACTTAATATATAAGCTTAATCAGTCAAAGATGTTGTGGCTATTCTCTAATCAATTAAATTATATTAATCACTTAACATTAATTAATTCTTAATAAGAGTTAAATAATTGCATAACATCCTCAATAATGCAAATAAATTGAAATAACATTGCATATAGTTATTCAATAATCTCATTAATATTAATGTGAATAAATTATTTAACATAATATTGTATATTTAAACAAATACCATAAATAAACAGACAATTTAAATAATTTAAACACATAACTTATAACCCAAACAATTTATTACATATATAAATTAATTATGAGTAACATTAATCAATAATATAATTAATTATTAATTAAGACATTAAGATATCTTATAAAACTTAAATAGTACGTATATGGTTGCACCGTACAAACAAAATTCTCCAAAGACAGCAACATAATATGGAAAAACAAGCATATCTTTCCAATAAAACCAATAATGCACACAGTCCAAAGATAAGAGACAGAAAAATCAATAACTATTAGTTAAACTTAATTGGCTCAGTGGTTCAGGGAGTTTGACAAAAACAATATATAGTGTTGGATGTGGGTTCGAAACCCATGTAGCATGAAACAATCCTTTTTTTCTTTTTTTTTAAATTCACAGAAAGCTTAGAAATTCAATTTCCATATGATTCCAAGGCTTCTTAATAATTAAAACGTTCAAATAAAATACTCATATTTCAATAAAATAATATTTCAAAAAATATGAGTGTCAAACAAAAGCAAAGCAGAGGTAAAAATGGACTTTGATACCAAATGTAAAAACTTTTATATTGGTCTGAACATGTTAACAAACATAAACAATACGTTCAGATCAAATAGCAGAAGCGAAAATAGAAAAAAGAAATTTCAGAGGTACATACCTCCAGCCATTGCTATCAACCTTAAAGTAACCTTCAGAGTTTTAGTTTTCCAGTCCCTCACTCGATCAAACTCGATGGTTTGTTTTTCTGAAGAGAGGAGTAGGCTTGGTGATCTAAAACAGAGGTGCCCAATTCTATTTATAGAGTTCTGCCCATCATAAAACTCAACCTTGAATGGGATAAGATAATGAGTTAGTGGGTGAACGTGGCCAATAAATGGACCACATACAGAAACAGTTTCCCTAAAAATATATAGACTGAATATCTAAATATTCTTATCTTTATGGAATAAAAGATATAAACTGAATATCTAAATATTTCTATCTGTATGGAATAAAAAGATATAAACTGAATATCTAAACCTTCATATTTTTTATTCCTATCTTTATGAAATATCTTTTTAGAAACAGAAAACCAACAAGAATATCTTGAAATATGCAATCACAACATGATTAATATATCTAGCATAGTATGTAACTCGTGTTATTCACTAAATGTGATTTGTCCAAGTGTGAAAATAGACATATGCCAAAGAGTGTGATAAATTTTACTTGAAATGTTATTGTCTTTATTCACACAATATGATTTACTCAAGTGTAAAAATAAGTATAAACAATTACTAGAGAGTGTGAAAAATAATCTCTCTAATATAACAATACGGGATAAAAAAAAGTGAGTATGTTTGTTTGAATTTTTTTAGTATTCTTTATGTGATTTGTTCAATCATAAAAATAGGCATAAATTTCTTGCCAACAATGTGACATATAATACTAATAATATTATTAAAATGATTAAATTACATATTATTTGTATTAATATTTAAAAATACTAACTTAGTTTCTATATATAAGAAACAAATACCTAATTCATCGCAACCAATAAAAACCTTAAATTAGTTCATTTTAATTAATATTGTCATAAATTTAAATTTTATTTAAAAATATCCATATAATTAATTAGTTTAAGTTCTTCAGTGTTATGGTCGTTGCCACGATGGTACCGACAGTATTTGTTAGGGTTTGCTCCCTGTTTCATGGATGATGAAGGAGTTGGCAGTGTCACCTGTACCTCTGTGTTGAAGGCTTCTTCCATGATTGTGGCTCGGTTGACCGTCAGAGGAGTGTATCTCTCGAACCTGGGTCTTTTCAGGAGAAGTTGTGGTTTATGCAACATTTGCCTCTTGTCTGACCTCTGGGGTCGACTTTGATGGTTACTTCATGTTTCTCTCGCTTCTGTCCAATATGTCGGACTTCGTTTCTGAACTTTGACATTTCTTCCATCTGTATATAGCCTTTAGCGCGTTCGCGTATTTCGTCCATGCTAGAGGGAGGTTTCTTGCATAGAGTGTCTACGAACTTGCCAGGTCGGAGGGCCAACATCATGGAATGCAAGGCTACCTCAGGGTTGAGGTTTTTAATTTGGACATTCAGTTTTCCAAATAGTTCCATGAACCTGCAGAGAGGTTCGTCATCTACCTGACCCAGTAGAGCCTCGACAGGAACCCAACATTACTTCATGACAACGATAGTTCATGACATGCAAAACCTAAGATGTACTCTTGGTACCTCAGTCTCTCGATAATTCAGCAAGCAATGTCCATATATCAAACCACTCGAAAGTAATAAGACAACGTTACAATGAAGCATCTTAACTAGTTCATTATTCAAGTGACTTATCAACGTAAACATTAACAAAAGATAGCATGCAACATAAAGAAGATTGACGAAGAGGGAGAAATAAGGAATACTTTCATTATTCAAAAAGACAAAAGCAGTATACACATCAGTTGCATCTCCTCAGCGAAACCAAGCTCTTCCTCATCAACCAAGGCACCATCCTTGAAATGATCAAACTGACCCAAGTCAAGGTCCTTTGCACAGAGGCCAACTTGGCGCACAGCCTTGAAGAAGCCTTTCTCGTGCTGCTTCACTGCTTCCTGCTTGTACACCTTTAACTCCTCGACAAGCTCCTTGCTAACCACCATTTTAGCAGTAAACTCATCCTGAGTCTCCCTCAGCCTCTCCTCCAGACTCGCTACCTTCTCAGCTAGCTCCATCTTGGTAGCAAGTCCAACCTCGGTATCTTTAGACTTCACCTCCAACTCGGCCACCTTCTTCACCAGCTCTTCCTTCTCAGCAACAGCTTTATCAGCCTTGGCAGCAGTTTCCCTGCTGCGAATGACCAGCTTATCACCATCAAGCCTAGCCCACAACAATTTGGACAAAGCTTCACCAGTCTTGATGGATAACTAACGGTTACACCATCCAGTGCGGCAGAGGGGTCATCGACCGAAGGCAGCAACAAAATGAGGAGGGCGACAACAGCTCCAAGGTTGCCTTGTCAGACCTCTCCACAAGGGTCAGCGTGTCTTCATCAAAGGACCTGAACCTGGTAGGGTCAGTCTGCCAGTAGAAGAGAAAGCGAGCCTCCCCATCCCTGTTGCGCATCAAAGGAATACATCAGCCACGGCACCACTTTCGCGGACCTTGAAGAATCGGTCCTTGAAGCGGCGGAAGACGTTTGTGTCAACCTCAAACAGCTTTTTCGAGACACTGTGCAAGGAGACCCAAGTGACCTTCCCAGATAGCTTGGTCTGGAAAAAGAACAAGAAAAGAGGAACAGTAGCATGAATGTGCAAATGAGAACACAAAATCTCAAAGGCCTGCACCATTGCCTAACTGTTAGGGTGAAGTTGGGAGGGGGCCACATTCAAGTACTCCAGCAGAGCACATTGAAATGGAAAGAAGGGGAGAAGAAGACGCACCACCTCGAAGAGGCATCGGTATATGAAAAAGAAGGGCAAAGCGCTCGGCGCCACCCTCAAGCAGGGAAACTCATCTTCTCAATGATGACCTTGCAGGCGTCCGAAGGAGTCGTCATCTGCAACGTCGAGCGAAGGACATTTACGGAAACAGTGGAAGTCATGGAGGAACAGTACTTAAACACGTCCTCCCTTACCCACTCACAGCCATGAATGACTAGAACAGCCGATGGTGACCCAACACCGAGACTGTGACGCATACGGGAGGAAGCTCTAACGCCTCTGGGGCTATTTTGTCTCATCCTCCCCGAAGAAGAAGCACGGATGATGGTGAGTGGTAGAGGTTCATCCACCCTTGCCTACTAACGAGGACGAGAAGTGCCCTCATCAGCCCGACGAGAACTCGCTCTCCTCCCGGAGGAAGAAGATGATCCGTCAGAATCTCCGCCATGGGTATTCTCCTCCGAAGAGTCACCCACGGAGATGACTTCACGCATAACATGCTACTCTATCAAGCCACCAGAGTCACAACCACCCATGTCAAAAACAGAGTTAGAGATAGGTGAGGCATACATTTTCATAAGGTTACCTTGAGAGAAAATGGAAGCTTAAGCGAGAAGAAGAGTGAAGAAGAAGGAAACTCAGAAAAAGTAAAGACACGAGAGTGACGGTAGTGAGGGCAGAAGTCCCATCTATTTAAATGGGAGTGAGGCTCGACGGTTAATGGTGGGATTCAGATATGTGCCCTAGAAGTTCGTGCCATGATTGACTCTATTTACCCACTACTGCATGATCTCCTATACGTGCCCACTCCTTGAGTGACACATAGGCACGATTACAGCTGCGTGGGCGGCACACGCCTGCAACATTTAATGTGAAAAAAATGCATGTTTTCAATAATCACATCAATGGTCATATTTTGGCAGAAGTCACCAGCCTTGACGCTTCACTTACTTGCCATGCTTAGACTTATCTACAAATCAAATTAGTCCACGTTAGACAGCTCAGCAATAACAACTCGGACTGCCTAGTCCAGGGTCAAGTCTCTATACAACCCAGACAACCTCGTTCAGGTTCAAGACATTACTTCTCAAAGCTATCGACCTTGACACACGACATCACTTGTCTACCCTCGGGGGCTGCTAGCACTCATCATTATTTGCCATGACACTGGACATTCTTCATCAACGTTCTTTCATCCTCTTTTGCCTATAAATTGGCTCAGAGGCTGGTGGGCTTATGTATAGTCTAAAATGGTAAAATGACACGTGGCTATCACTGAAAGTTCACTATACACGTGGACACCCTCCACGTCAGCACTGCTACATCAATAGTGCTTATTCACTCTCCAAGTGTCAACCCAAACACACTTGTCTGCCCTCCACGTCAGCCTTGCTACAGGAGCGCAGACGTCGACCTTCTACAGGAACAAGGACGCATACAGTCCATATCTCCTTATTAACTGCACATCCACTATGCTCGGTTATTCATATTGGTGTAACCACCTTATCTCTTAATATCTCTACAAGTTATCTACAAGTTGTTACTTATCTACAAGTAACAGTATATCAATAAGGTACACATTATCTTCTATTTAAATTAGATAACTGCCTGCTATTATCTATTATTATCTTATCAATAGATCATTAAAAAACCAAGGCCCAAGGCCCATACTCCAAGCTATAAGTACAAGTTCTCTCTAAACCTTTAAAGACATCGAATTCAACCTAGAATCACTCAAGACATCTTCACACAATGTGACAGATACACTCATATTCTTTTGATACATACTCAGTTATTCTCTTATAATTGATGTACTTACTTGAGCGTCAAAGTGTCTTTCCTTTGTTTTGCAGGTCCCTTCTCTAAACAAGGCTAACCACCATCTGACATGTAGAATTTGAGATCCACCTTGGCCACGCCTAGCTCACACGTGGAATTTTCAGATTTTGGTAAGAACACAAATTGTCACGAATATGTATTCTGTCAAAAAAAATATTATATATTATACACATAAGTCTTTGGAACTCACAAAAGACCAAGGCATATCCACTCTCAAATCAGCATAAGCTTGGGATCTTTCTTAATTTCCTCAAAGCTAAAGCCATTGAAGCTAAGGTTGATTCCTTTCGCAAGTCCATGATTCACCAACACCTGTCACTAAGTTCTTTACTACTTCAGTAGCTTTAGATATTGTCACTGCTACTCCAATTTCTTATATTTCTGTAACATCCTTGTTCTTACCAAAATCTAGAAATTCCACGTATGAACTAGACGAGGTCTAGGTGGATTCCAAATTTTTCATGTCGGATGGTGAATCATCTTTGTCAAGGAGAGGAATTGCAAAACAAAGGAAAGACACTCCGACACTTAAGTAAGTACATTAATTATTAAAGAATAACTGAGTGTGTGAGAGTGTATGTGAGGTTTCCGAGGGTGTCTCGGAGGTATGTCCATCGTTGGTGAACAATAGTGAGAATGAAGTAAATTGTGAGATGATCTTGGCATGAGTAAAGTTTCAGAGAGAACCTGTATTTATAACATGGAGTATGGGCCTTGTGCCTTTGTTTATTAGTAATATGTTGATAAGATAATAACAGATAGTAGCAGGTAGTTATATAATTTAAATAAGAGTTAATGTGTAACTTGTAGATATGTTGTTACTTATAGATAAGTAACAGCTTGTAGATAAGTGGAGAGATATTAGGAGATAGGGTGGTTTCACCAATTCAAATAATAACTGTAACAAATATGTTGATAATAAGTAGATATTTAATGTTGACGTTGATGCTCCTATAGAGGGTTGACATCGACGCTCCTGTAGCAAGGCTGCACGGAGGTCAGACAATGGTGTCCAGGGTGACACTTAAAGAGTAAATGCGTACCATTACTGTTGCAGGATGACATGGAGAATGGTTACATGTACAATGACCCCAAAGTAATGGCCACATGTAACTTTACCATTTTGGATTGTACATAAGCCTCCTAGCCTCTGAGCCGATTTATAGGCGAAAGAGGATGAATTAGCATTAATGAGAAATATCCAGCGTCATGGTAAATAAGTGTAATATGATGAGCGTTAAAAGCCCCTGAGGTTGGACAAGTGATGCTCATCGTTGAGATTGATAGCTTTGTAGAGTGATGTTGAAACTCCAACTTGGACAAAATTGTCTAGGTTATTGTTGCTAAGTTGTCTAGGATGAATTGAATTATTTTGTGGATAAGGATGGACATGTCAGATAAGTGAAAAGTCAAGATTGAGAATCTTTGTAGATATCTGACCGTTGATGTGAGCATTGAAAACAAGCGTTACATCCCTTTAAATGTTTGCAGGCATGTGCCGCACACGCACCATTACTCGTGCATACGTGTCACTCAAGGAGTGGACACGTACTGGAGAATGTGCGGTAATGGGCAAATGGAGTCAATCATCACAAGAGTTTCCAGGGGACGTTTCAAGTCCCGCCAGTAACCGTCGAACCTCATTGTGCATTTAAATGGATTGGACCACTGTCATTTCCTACCACCATTCATACATCCTTGATTCTCTGAACTTCCTTTTGCTTTCCTGCTCTTCTTCTTGCTTTAAACTTTTTTTGAGTTTAAGGTACCCACACTCGCTTCTGAAAATGTCTATTTCCCCTGTTTCTGACTTTGCTTTGGTTATGGGTGGTAGTGATTCAGGGAACTCTATAGAGCAATATGTCATGCGTGAAGTCATCTTCGTGGTTGACTCTTCAGAGGAGAACACCCATGGTAGAGTTTTTGACAGATCTTCCTCCTTTTCTGGGAGGAAAGCAAGCTCCCGTCGGTGGACACCAATGTCTTTTGCCGCTTCAAGGACCATTTCTTTAAGGTCCGCGAAAGTGGTGTAGTGGCAGATGGATTGTTGCTGATGCGTAATAGGGATGGGGAACCTCGCTTCCCCTTCTACTAGCAATCTGACCCCACTAGGTTCAGGTCTTTTGACGAGGACTCATTGACCCTAGTGGAGAGGTCAGACAAGGGAATTTTAGAGTTATTGTTGACCTCCTTGGACGCGCGCGCCATCTTGTCAATGCCCTCAGCAAGTGACCCTTCTGCTGCACTAGACGGTATTCTATCTTCCATATACCTTCTTTGTTTGCTTGTTTGAGTACCCTGAACTGACACTTATGTTTTTTGGTTGTGTTTTCTACAGGTATCATGGGTAATTTCTCGTGGAGGCCCCTAGTGAAGAAGGTGGGTGGTGATGTTGTGCCACCATCCCCTATTCCCCCTCCAGCTGAAGAAGAGGGTCGACCCCGCTGAAGTCGCTACTGCTTTCCCCAGCATCTCTCCTCCTGCATTGGCTAAGAGGAAAAGGGACGAAGGTGCTGGGACATCTGGTAGGAAAAAGTCATGGGCCCTCCACGCTCCTCGTAGCCTTCGTGCTTTGAGGGAAGCGATCATGCTTCATCCTAGTACATCGGTCTCTCCTCCCCTTGTTCGGGCACCAACCCTAGTGGTGCCCCCTACTGCTGCTTCTCCCGTTCCACCACCACCTGCTTCTCTTGCCCTAGTTTCAGTCTTTCCAGCTCCTGTTCCACCTACTACCACCCCTATTTGTTTTGCTACCACCGCTCCTACTTCACCTGCCACCGCCATTCCTACTCCCTCTCCTCTGAAAACAATATGAATATACACAAATACCAAGAGGGTTTGAATTGGTATAAATTTGTCCTTAAACTTTTACAAAATCAGAGTTGAAGGATCTTTGTCACTTAGTAAAACCAATGAAACTGCAATTCAACCCAACCACTTAGTCCAAGAAATCTATGACAAGAACCTACACTTGTTGATTAAGAAAGATATCACAATTGTTAAGAGATTGAGATAACAAGAAGAGATAAAGAGATCAACAAGAAAACATATACTGGTTCACTTCTCAAGAGAAGCTACATCCAATTCTTCTAATCAAACAAGATTAGAGTTCAACTAAATCAAATTATTCTTTACAAGCCTTATAACAAGTGATAATCTTTATCCACACTAGATAAAGAATAAGAAACCTAACCCCCTATTAGATTCCTAACCACAAGATTCAGAGAACACTTCTCTAATCTTTCACCTATAGAACCCTACTCTAGTTAAAGCTTTAAAAACACCCTTTTGATCTTAGTCTACAAACAATTCTAAAACAGATCACAACACAGAAGAGTTCAAGAGAAACCACCTGAGATTCACAATGAATGCAATGAATGAATGCACAATACTAGGCACTACAGGTTGATTGAAATCTTCTTAAAGATTCTTTTCTCTTGAAACCTTTATGCAAACCCTTTGCTCATCTTTTCTTTCACAATGTAGAAAGATTTCTTTTGCACAAAAAAAAAACTTTGTATTTCACAGAGAAATTGCTTATCAAAGACTATTGAAAGCTTTGGGAGACTTAGGTATTTCGCAAATTCAAAAGATTGATTCTTAATAAAGTTTCAGAAAAATAACTTTAAATAAAAAACAAAATTAACAGCATGTAATCGATTATTTCACCTTATGTAATCGATTAATATGTCAAGTAATCGATTAAAATATTCTTGAGCAGTTCTGGAAAACTTTGATGAAAAAAGTAACCGATTAATCTAAGACGTATTCGATTAAAGTAGACAGACTTAGTTAGAAAATATGCTTCAGTAATCGATTACAGAAGAGTCGTAATCGATTAAGACAGACATGCTTAACGTATGAAATGAACTATGTAATCGATTACACTTGGCTCGTAATTGATTAAAGTGTTTTATATGACTTTTATGAAATATCCTTTGCTTATGTAATCAATTATAGAAACAGAGTGATCGATTAATGCAAACATATTTATTTTTTCAAAAACAAAGTCATGAGAGAATCATTCCACATGCATCATGTAATCATTCAACCTTTTCTTAAAACATGTATGCATGATTATGATTATGATTTATGCAATGCAAGGATCTCATATTAAACCTCTTAAACAATCTTAACAAATTACAAATGTCTTCAATTGAATGGCATGTGAAAAGCTAAAATCCAAAAGCTTCTTCATCATCCTTGGTCAGCTCTTCATCATTCTTGATCAGCTCCCCCTGTATCCAACATCCTCTTCTTCCTTTTGTGATGTCAACACCTGTAGCTCGCCCCGTCACTCCCCTTGAGTTTGTAACTACTCCAAATGATGTCAACTCATTGTGGAGTGTAGGGCACAAGCTTGAGCGGAGGGTGCCAACCCCGTTTGATAAGAACATGATACGGTCAACCGACACTCAACGTTGCGTCGATGCTGCGAAGCTCTTTATGCATAGAAGCGTTGCAATCATGAAGGAGCACAGATAGCTTCACCAAGAAACTGTGAACAAGGTCACTTCCTTGGAAAGGGTGTTAGCTAAACTGAAGTCAGCTGTCCGCAATGTCTGGCGGGTGGAGCGAACCAAGCTGAACAGTGTCATGGTGGCCCTTGCTGAGTTAGTTAGGTCTAACCACCATCTTTCTGTCAAGACTAGTGGTGCTTTTTTCAACCTACTACGCACCAGACTTGACGGTGATGAGTTGGTTGCCCAAGGGCTTTAACTGCTAAGGCTGGCGACTGCCAAGAAGGAAGAGTTGGCCAAGAAGGTGGTTGAGTTGGAGGCGAAGCTCAACGAGTCTGAGGTTGGAATTGCTATAGACTTTGGCGATCAGCAAAGAGCTTGATGAAGAGCTAACTGTCTATAAGAAAAAAGTGGTGGAGCAACATGGAAAAGGCTTTTTCAAAGTTGTTCGCCAAGCTAGAATCTTCGCAAAGGACCTTGACTTGGGTTTGTTTGACCCTTTCAAGGATGTGAAGGACGGCGTCTTGGTCGACGAGGAGGAGCTTGGTTCTGCTGAGGAAACTGTTAGTGACGCGGCCAATGTGTAGGCTGCTTTGTTTTTGTTTCTTTCGTCTTTTTGGTCATTAGTGGCCATGTAAAGTTATTATCAATTTAATGATATCATTTATCCTTTCTTCATCTTCTTCGATCTTCTTTGTGTTGCCTATTGTCTTCTATGAATGTTTACGTTGATAAGTATAAGTCACTGGAATAACGTTGTCATAGAAACAGTAAGACTATAATTTGCTTACCTAATTCTCAAGTAACTAAAGTATCATGAGCTAAGGTTGGATTCCTGCTTTCACAAAAATAGCTAAGTATTTAATCTTGCTTGTCGAGGTTCCAAGTGCTTTTGTGTACTAAGAGTATATCTTAGGTTTGAAGGTGTTGAGGGTGGATCCTGGACACCTTTTCCTGTAAAAATGAACAATCCTTGGTCCTGTTTGTCAAGGTTCCCAAGGAGTAAATGTACCAAGAATGTTTATTGGGCTTAGCCTGCCAAGGACGAACCTTGGACTTTAGTATACCAAAGATGATTCCTTGGGTTTTGGTGTAGCTCGTATTCCTACGAAAATTGAATTTATGAACACTGAAAATCATCAAAGATAAAATTTAAATACCTTAGGTTTTCGTAACGGATAACTTGATGATTATGAGGTTGACCAAGGGTAGACCTCGAGCTTTATTGAAATTTCTGAGTTACTAAGCGTCGATGATAACAAGGCTGACCAAGGGTGGACCTTGGATTTTATAGATCATTGAAGATGTACTAGTGACGCGTCCATCGAGTTAGAGGTTGACCAAAGCTTGGGTTTATGAACCTTGACGGTCTACCAGAGTTTGAGTTTATGAACCTGTAAATTACCAAGAACTGGCCTTGGGTTTTATAAAGTGCCAAGAAATGCTCTTGGGCTTTGTAAGAATCCAAGGGTAGACCTTGGATTTTGTTTGCCAAGAAATACTCTAGGGCTTTGTAAGGTACCAAGGGTAAACCTTGGGTTTCTATTGAAGGTCCACCTAAGGTGCTACCAAAGGCCGACCCTAGATGTTGAGAACCTGTAAAGTACCAAGAGCTAGTCCTGGGATTTGTTGAAGGTCCACCTAGGGTGTTACCGAAGGCCGGCCCTAGGATTTTAAGAACTTGTTATCAACCAAGGGGTTGCCTTGGATTTTGCTGGAGGTCCACCTAAGGTGCTACTGAAGGCTGGCCTTAGGGTTTTAAGAACCTTTGGAGATTACCAGGAACTGGTCCTGGGTTTTGTCAAGGTTCACCGAGTAAATGGATTTTAAGAACCTGTAATCGACCAAGAAGCTGCCTTGGATTTTGCTGGAGTTCTGCCTAAGGTGCTACCAAAGGTCGGCCTTAGGGTTTTGGGGACCTTTGGAGAGTACCAAGACTCGTTCGCCCTAGATTTAGTAAGGCTCACCAAGGATAGACCTTGGCGAGTAGTACCAAGATATGGTCCTGGGTTTTTGTCAAGGCTGGACCAGGGATAGCATTCAAGCGATAGTTCCTAAATTTAATTATGTTCCTACAAGGTCAACATAAGTACATATGAAAAGAAAAGAGAAATACGTTTAATTAATATTGCAATCAATATTACGCCAATCGGCCTTCAATTCTTCAGCTGTAGTAGAACTTCAAGTAGGTAGCATTCCAAGTTCTTGGAATGTCTTTACCACTTAGTTCCTGTAGTTTGTAAGAGTCATTGTCCAGGTTGGTGTCAATCCTCAACGGGCCTTCCGAATTAGGTCCAAGCTTACCTGCGTGGGGATCTTTTCTGGCTTCACCTCAGACACGCCACACTCGGTCGCCTGGCTCAAACATTCCTGGTTGAACCTTGGTGTTGTATTTTCATGTCATCTGACGATTCATAGCTTCTTCCCTGATTCTGGCTATATCCCTAATCTCCTCTGCGGTTTCTAGTTTGACCCGCATGTTCTCTTTATTGTGTTGTTCTTGAAACAACATCCTTTTTTGCTGATGTTTCCCCAAGCTCGACAAGAATCATGGCGCCAATGCCATAAGTGAGTCAAAAGGGAGTCTCATGAGTGGTCGATTGTGGTGAGCAATGATATGCCACAATATGATAGGGAGTTATTCCCTCCAGAGGCCTTTGGACTTGTCAACTCTAGTCTATAAGGCTCGAAGGATGACTCGGTTGGCCGCTTCTACTTGACCATTTGTCTGAGGATGCTCGACAGAAGTGACCAGGTGTTTGATACCTAGTCGTGTAAGAAAGTCTGTGTAGGTTTGTACCTTGAATTACTTGTCGTTGTCAATAAAGCTATCATAGGGTAGACCATACCTGCATATTATATGTTTCCATGTGAAGGTTTCGACTTCGCTAGCAATTATCTCTCATAATGGCTTTGCCTTGATCCACTTGGTGAAGTAGTCGATAGCCACTTGTAGGAACTTGATTATTCTTGGAGCTTTAGGAAGTGGTCCTAAGATGTCCATCCCCCACATTGCAAAGGGCCATGGAGAAGTGATGGTGTGAAGGTTGTCAGGGGAATCTGTGGGACGTCCACAAACTCCTGACACCTTTTGCACCTCCGGGTGAATTTGAAGGCATAGGTCCTGAGCGTCAGCTAGTAGTATCCTACTTATACTACCTTGGTGGCTAAGAAGCGTCCTCCTATATGAAGACCGCAAATCCCTTTGTGAAGTTCTCTCAGGACATAGTTCGCCTGCTGGTTGTCCAGACACTTGAGTAGAGGTGCAGTCAGCCCCCTTTTGAATAGTTTGCCATCAAGGATGACATAGTAGCTGATTTTCCTCTTTAAACATCGGGAGTGTCCCCTTAGTGAAAAATTTTCTGTAAGGGGTCATGCAGTTAGGTTCCTCCACATCGGTTGCCATTACCTCTTGGGTGTCAATGGTGGGATTTTGGACTGTTTCCTGAATAATGGTTTTGAGGTGCCCAGTCTTCTTAGTACTGGCCAACTTGGAGAGCAAGTCAGCCCTGGTGTTACTCTCTCGTGGTATATGGTACATCTCAAAACACTTGAAGTTGTCAACGAGTGTCTTGACTAGATGATAATATTGGAGGAGTATGGTTTCTTTAGTCTGGAACTTGTCGGCGACCTGTCCTTGACAAGTTCCGAGTCAGAGTAAAACCTCATATACTTGGCTGAAACTTCTTTCGCGTGCTTAATTCATGCAATCAATGCCTCGTACTCAGCTTTGGTGTTGAAGGCTTTGAAATTAAAGTGGACGGCTTGCTCTAGCGAGATATCGCCAGGGCCCTCGAGGATAATTCCTGCTCCACTTCCCCGCACGTTGGACGCCCCGTCCACATAAAGGTTCCACCAGTCTGGGGTGGATTTGCCATCCCCTGCAAATTCTGCTAAGAAGTCCGCCAAGTACTATGTCTTCATGGGGCCGTGGGATTCCTACTATAGGCAAACTCTGACAATTCAACCGACCATGCATCATCCTTCCTGCCAACTCAGCTTTCTGCAGTACCTATTTGATAGGATAGTTAGTTTCCACTATTACTTGGTGACTTTGGAAGTAAGGTCGAAGACGTCTGGCAGAGGTGACAAATGTCAAGGATATCTTCTCTATCATTTGATATCATTCCTCGACATCATGTAACATACAATTGGTGAAATAGATAGGGGATTGTGCTTCCCTTCTTCTTGGACAAGTGCTAAGCTAACAACCTCGTCCGCCACTAAGAGATATAAAAGTAATGGTGTCTCTGGCTAGATTGACTTAAGACTGGTGGTGCAACAATGGTCTTCTTGAATGTTTCAAAAGCCTGTTCACAGGCTTCATTCTAGAGGAATGGTTCAGTCTTGTTGAGTAACCTATAAAAAGGTTTCGCCTTCTCGGCGAGCTTTGGGAGGAATCGTGATAGAGCCGCTAGTCTTTCGTTCAGCTTTTGAACTTCATTGACATTAGTTGGGCTATGCATCTATAAAATGACTGAGCATTTGTCAAGGTTGGCTTCAATTCCCCGGTGTATGATCATGAAACTAAGAAACTTTTCGCTCTCACCCTGAATGTGCACTTTTCGGGGTTAAGACGCATGTCATACTTCCGTACTTCTTCAAATACTTCTTCCAAATCCGTCACATGCTAAGCTACACTTTGAGACTTGACAACCATGTCATCAACGTAGACCTCGACGTTACGTCAGATCTGTTCTCTGAAGACACAGTCCATAAGTCCTTGATATATGGGCCCTGCATTTTTTAGGCCGAAAGACATCACTTTGTAGCAATAGTTGGCATCTTTAGTGATGAATGTTGTGTTTTCTTCATCTGGGGAGTGCATCCTGATCTGGTTGTACCTAGAGTACGCATATAGGAAACTCAAGATTTGGAACCCGGACGCACCATCAACCAGTCCATCAATGCTAGACAACGGGTATGCGTCCTTTGGACATGCCTTGTTAAGATTGATGAAATCTGTACACATGTGTCATTTGCCACTAGCCTTTTTAACCATGGCAACATTGGCAGGCCAAGTAGAATACCTGACTTCTATAATGAAATTGGCTTTTAGCAACTTGTCAACCTCTTCCTTCACTGCCTTTCGTCTTTCTTCTCTCATATTTTGTTTCTTCTAAGCTATTGGTTTATCTTATGGACATATTGTCAGCTTGTGGAATATGACACTAGGATCAATGTCTGGCATATCAGATGGTTGTCAAGCGAATAAGTTGTGTACACTGCCCAAGTTTAGGTCCGAGCTGTAGTTTGTCCGGTTCTTCAATTGGCTTAGGTCCTTTGTCAACATTGTCATCGCATGGATCCACATCAAAGGTGTCGTCATGGTGAGTTGTATAGATAGTCAAGGTGTAGGGGGTGGACCTTTTATCTATGCTCATTACCTGACTAGTGTCCCCCTAAGTGGGACTGTGTCTGCCCGACTCCCTGTTGGAAGGATATGGTGCCACTTTCAAGCTCTCTGCGTAGCACTTTCGGGCTTGCTTTTGATCTGCTTTAACGGTGACAATCTCCCATGTCATAGTGGGAAACTTCATTTTCAATTAAGGCATAGAGACGATGGCTCCAAGCTCATTAAAAGTTTTCCCGCTGATTAGGGCAAGGTAGGCAGTGTGGGCCTCTACTATCAAGTATTTGATGGTGAAACTTCTAGAAAATTTTCCTTGTCCAAAGGTAGTCATAAGGTTTACATACCCCCGGGTGTCTACCTTGTCTCCTGCGAAGCCTAAGAGTGGTCCAGGGTGAGACTGAATCATGTTTGGTGAAATCTCCAGCTTCTGAAATGCTCTTCAATACAAAATGTCAACACAATTGCCTTGACCAATGAGAACCTTCAACACTTTGAAATTGGCGATTATGAGGGACACCATCATCGGGTCATCCTGATTGACAGGATTAATCCTTAGGGGTGTTCACGGGTACGGGTCATCCGTGAACCTGAACTGATCTGAACCGATCCAAACAGTTTGGGTTTGGTCATTTATATATTTGAGTCAAAATCGAACCGAACCGATCAAAATCGTTCATGTACGGGTTGGGTCAAGGGTTTAGATATACAGATCCGTTGACCCGATGACCCGATCCGTGAACCCGTAATAATAATATAAATTTTATTATTTATATATATCTATATATATATATATATATATATATTATTAGATTTTATCTAAGGAGATTAGAAGATTGATCTTGCCAATATATTTGCTATAAGATTACATTGCATAATAAGATAAAAAAATTTAAGATTGCATTCAAAAATAGGATAGAATATTTTTTAATATTGCATTAAAAAATAGGATAGAATATTTTTAAGATTGCATTGCATAATATAATAAAATATCTTTAAGATTGCAATGAATAATATATGATAGAATATATTTAGGATTGCATTCAAAAATTGGTTAAAATCATATCTTTAAATTAGTATAAATAAAAACATATTTTGGTGTTCATATATGCATTTCATTCCAAATAATGTTAGAGTTTTAGAGAGTTTATGTTTGCATCATTGAGAGAATTTTTGTGAGATCATATAGAAGTGTTTGGCAAGTCTGATTCTTCAACTCTCCATCAGGATTTAAAGGTACCTATTTGCTTAAGGAATAGAAGCGTAAAGGTAACTATTTTATTGTATTCTTCTTCTTGACTTTGGAAAAGGTCACAACTGGGAAACTAGGATATCAATTTTGTCTCTGTTCTTGATGAATTGAGACGTGCGACTTCTGACTGAGAAACTAGGATACCAGTATGGCTGGAAAACAAGAATACCAGTATGTCTCTATTCTTGGTGAATTGAGACTAGAGCTTTTTGTTGGGAAATAAGGATACCAGGAACTCTTGTACACAAAATTATCATAATGGGGTTGTTCATTGGATTGATTATCCAAATTGGACGTCGTGGTTTTTTACCCAATTGGGTTTTCTACGTTAAAATTGATTGTGTTCTTCATCTCTTATCTTCATATTATTACTTTAAGTTTGATTTTAAATTATTAATTATTTTATAAAACTCAAGTCACCCCCCTCTTGAGTTCATCTGGGACCAACAAAATATTCATATGTTATAAAAGTTTTAATAGCAAACTTTTATAATTAAAAAAGTTCTCGATTGCTTCCAAAAATTGGACAAAATGAAATAATTTCCAATAATTAAAAAAGTTATCAATTGACTTAAATTGACCATCCACAGTTTTATATAAATAAATCATGACACTTAGCTAACTGTTTAGGACCTTGTATTTTAGACATTTATGTTCCCTACTTTAAAACTTTAAGTAGTTGAAATCAAAATAATGGAAAATTTGATCAGAACCAAGGAATTGACAGTATGTTGCTTTGAAATAAGAATTGATTTATGGGGAATTTTGGGAGTTGACAAATTATTAAGTTGTTTTTTTATTAAAATATGTTCTTTATGAGAAGCGTTTAGAAACATCTTTTATTTGTTCTCTGCATGTAAGTAGTCATTTTCATTTCCCATTCATGTTTATCACTTGTATTAAGTATATCTTGTTCAATAACTTAAGTTGCTTCTGCTGTTCAATGAACAAGGTCCATGTTACTTCACTTATATTTTTTTTATATACTATGGATAGGTTCTTTAGAATTTGAAAATAAGACAATTGGAAAAGAAAAAGTGGTACAGAAAGTGTTAATGATTCATCTCCAATTCCACCAATTAGCACTCCCTCTCCATGTCATACTCAAAGTCCATCACATCAAGGGACAAAAGTTTTTTCACAACCACAAGGACATGAACTCCACCACAACAAGGGCAAGGACAACAACCTAAGAGATAAGGAAAAAAAAATCTGCTAGACACCTTCTAATGTTTGGGAACATTTTACTAAGAAGGAAGATGGTAGGGCTTGTTGCAAGTATTGTAATGCATCATATGCGGTAGCTAGTTCTGTCTATGGAACCTCTAACTTGAAAAGACATGTGTTCCAACAATGTAAGAAAAACCCATATAGGCAGGTTGATAAAAAGCAAAAGGCAATTGTTTTTGGAAGTGATAGTGAGAGTGACCCTAATAAAGTTAGTATGAAACTTGTTGATTTTAATCAAGAGCGAACTCTAATAACACTTGCAAAGATGATCATTATTTGATGAACTTGCCTTTAAGTTTGTTGAAAATGAAGGGTTTAGGAAGTTCATGGAAGATGTTCAACCTAAATTTAAAATTCCTTCTCGTGTCATTATTGCTAGATATTGCATGCATGTGTTTAATGATGAAAATGAGAAGTTGAAGCATGTGATGTCTGCAAATAAACAAATGGTTTCACTTACTATGGATACTTGGACGTTAATTCAAAATATGAATTACATGTGTGTGACAGCTCATTACATTGATGAAGGGTGGGAATTGAACAAAAAAGTATTGAAATTTTGTCTGATTTTTGACCACAAAGGTGAAATTATAGGGATAACCCTAGAGAATTTTTTAATAGAATGGGGGATTTCAAAAGTTTGTTGTGTGACAGTGGATAATGCAAGTGCTAATAACTTGGCTATTTCATATTTAGCTAGAGCATTGAGTGTTTAGAATGGGCATACTTTATTGAATGGAGAGTTCATGCACATACGATGTTTTGCTCATATTTTGAATTTAATTGTCAGTGATGGATTGAAAGAAATTGACCTATCCATTAGAAAAATAAGAGCTGCATGTAAGTTTGTGAAGTCTTCTCCAAGTAAATTTGCAAGTTTTAAGAGGTGTGCTGAAGAAGTAAGTGTATCCACTAAGGCCATGTTAATACTTGATGTACCAACTAGTTGGAACTCTACTTATTTGATGTTAGATGTTGCTGAAAAATATGAACATGCATTTTATCGCTGAGTATGTTGAGGCTTCATATGTGTTAAATCTCATATCTAGTGAAGGGGAAGGATGTCCCATAGAGATTGATTGGCAACGTGCTCGTGTTTTTATTAACTTTTTGAAGACTTTCTATGATGCAACTCTTTCTTTTTCTGGGTCATTGCATGTTACTGCTAACATTTTTTTAAGAAGCTGGTTAGTATTCAAAAATCACTAAATAAGTGGAGGCATAATGATGACATAGTGATACAAAAGATGACAACAAATATGCAGTTAAAGTTTAACAAATATTGGGAAAGTGGTGGAATTAACTACATTTTGTTTGTTGCTATTTTCCTTGATCCTCGTTATAAATGTGAGTACATTCAATTTTGTTTTAATCGTATGTATGATGTTGAGAAGAGCATGGACATGATGAAAAAATTGAAAGACCTCACTCACAAACTGATTTAGCAATATGTATTAGAACATCCCATTTCTCATTCTAGTAGCAATTCAGCTAATTCTAGTATACTGCCTTCAAACATGGTCTCACAACATAATGACGACAAAGGTGATAAGGATGATGATTGGGATGATGAATTTAGAATGAAAATCAAGAAAAAAACAGGGTGAGGTGCAAAAAAATGAGTTAGATAGGTATTTGGAATATGATGCTGAAGATGACCACCCTGAGTTTGACATTTTGAATTGGTGGAAATTGAAGGCATCCAAATATTATGTTCTTTCCTGTATGGCTAAAGATATATTGGTCATTCCTGTATCTACTGTATCATCTGAGTTTGCATTTAGTACAAGGGGGTAGAATTCTGGATTCATTTCGTAGTTCCTTGAGTCCTACTACTGTTGAAGCTCTCATTTGTGCCCAAAATTGGCTTAGATCTACTAAGAAAAATGTTAATGACTTGCAAGTTGAAATAAATTAAGTGGAAAAGATTGAATCAGGTGTGTAATCCTTTATTTTATTTTTATATTTGTATAAAATATCAATTAATTTTTGTGCTAACGGGGTTGTGTTTAAATTTTTAGAGTTGTTTGGTTTGGTTTTAATGTATTACTTTCAGGTATATTGTTATTTGTTTCACCTTTTTTTCATATTTTGTTTACCATGTTTATAATATTAATGAACATATTTTATTTATTTATTTGTTTCAGCAAATCTGGTTGCAACAAAATTGGTTATAACAAAGCTTGATTTGTAAGAAACAGTTGTGATTCAAACTATTATAATAAATCTTGTTCAAAAATCTTTTGTTTTAATTTATATTATAAGTCTATTTTAGAATATTATGTTGATGGTATTAAATGAATCAATTTTACTACTTTCATACATTTAATAATATTGTGTTAATTGTATGAGATATTTAAAAGAATCGTGATATAAAATATTAGTTTAAAAAAAATTAAATGGGTAACCCGGTGATCCGAACCGAACCATTCATGAGCGGGTTGGGTTGGGTTGGGTTTCAATTTTCTTTTTCTGAAAACCAAACTGAACCGAACCGATCAAATTTGATTGGGTTGGATCCTAAATTTGACCAAAGCCGATCCGAACTGACCCGCGAACACCTCTATTAATCCCTGCAAAGTCAGCATCTGTGAACGTAATAGGAGGGAGGCTCCATGGTGAGGGAACATCGACGCAGTTAATGTCAATGTCTTGTATGGCATGCAAGTGTCTCTTTCGAAACTGGTTTGATGAACCTCCGTACGAGAATCCGCCCGCAATGGTGTTGATTTCACCTCGGATGTGTTGGACAGGTTCGTTCTCATGTCTGTCTAGGCTGTTGTTGTCTCTGTCTTCTCCTATCTCCAAGCCTTCTATCAGCATCTCGGTTCCTATCATGATTCTTGTACTGATCTTCTCGTCTTCCCCCGAGTCTGTTTCCAGTTGTGGGGTTGTCAGGTCTCCTTACAAACCATGACAGGTACCCAGTTAGATGAGTTCTTCTATCTTGTCCTTCAAAGCCCAACACTCTTCAGTATTGTGGCCATTCCCACGATGAAACCGACAGTATTTGTTCGGGTTTACTCCCGGCTTGAGGGTCGATGGGGGAGTTGGCATTATTACGTGTACCTCCATGTTGAAAGCTTCCTCCATGATCGTAGCCCGATTTACCGTTAAGGGAGTGAATCTTTCATACTTGGGTCCTTTCGATAGAGGTTGGTGCTTGTCCATCCTCTGTTTCTTGTTCGGCCTTTTTGAATCGAACTTGATTGTCTTGTCCTGCTTCTCTCTCTTATGTCCTGCTTGTCTAATTTTATTTCGGAACTTAGACATCTCCTTCAGCACATTCATGAATTTCATCCATGCTAGAAGGAGATTTCTTGCATAGACTATTCATGAATTTTCCATGTCGTAATGCTAGCATCATCGAGTGCAATGCTACCCCAGGGTTGAGGTTCCTGATTTGAACAGTGACTTGTCCAAATCAGTCCATGAACTTTCGAAGAAGTTCGTCATCTGCTTGATGCAGGATAGCCAGTGCGACTGAGGTTAGCCTATAAGATCAGCTAGTTGCATGCTGCGCGTTAAATTTTTCAACCAAAGTGTCGAAACTATCTATGGACCTTGGGGGGAGTTCACCGTACCATGCCAGAGCTGCTCCCTTCAGAGAGGTAGGAAACACTCGACATAGTATAGCGTTATTGTTTGTGTAGAGGTTGGCCTGAGTCAGATAGGCGTCCAGATGTTTGCCTAGGTCTATGGTGTCATCGTACCTTTCTAGATGGAGAGATTTCCACCCATGAGGAAGGTCGACTTCCATGATGCGGTCGACAAAAGGATTTTGCCGTGATTTCAGCCTTTTGGACGGTATACTCGTGTTGAATAAGGACCGCCTAGAGGATCGACATGTTGTCGGGGGTGCTATTCGCCTTAAGTTATTTCGTTCCTCGTGAGAGAGGACTGTTCGTCTCCTAGTTGATGTCTCCTAGTTTCCTGTTGATCACGGTCAGCTTTCAGCCTCTGGATTTCTTGGTACCTTCGCTCCATCTCCGCCATGCGGTTTTGGAGTTGTTGAAGGGTGTCGACGTTCGTCATGGTTGTCTACAGAGGGTTGGACGCCTCCACAAAAGTGTCGCGTCTGATGTTGGAACATGTGTTGACCATGAATGCATTCTAATGATTTTTTTGAGTGTGCAAGGTATGTTTTACTGCGGCCCCATGGTGGGCGCCAAATGTTCTTACCAAAATCTAGAAATTTCACGTATGAGCTAGATGAGGTTCAGGAAGATTCCAAACTCTGCACGTCGGATGGTGAATCGTCTTTGTCAAGGAGAGGACCTGCAAAATAAAGGAAAAACACTCTGACGCTCAAGTAAGTACATCAATTATTAGAGAATAACTGAGTGTATGTGAGGTTTCCGAGGGTGTCTCGGAGGTATGTCCACCGTGGGTGAACAATAGTGAGAATGGAGTAAATTGTGAGAAGATCTTGGTATGAGTAAAGATTTAGAGAAAACCTATATTTATAGTGTGGAGTATAAGCCTTTGTTTATTAGTAATTTGTTGATAAGATAATAACAAATAATGGCAGACAATTATATAATTTAAATAAGAGATAATGTGTACCTTGTAGATATGTTGTTACTTATAGATAAGTAACAGCTTGTAGATAATTGGAAAGATGTTAGGAGATAGAGTGGTTGCACTAATTGATAATAAGGAGATATTTACTGTTGACATTGGTTATAATAACCCTCAGGTCCGGCGCGTTTGGTGTGAGGTTCAGCACTAGAAGCCCTAAGGTTTTCTGCAGAATATTCTGCAGAAACCAGTTACAGAGATGTGGTGCGATCGGCGCCAGTGTGGCGCGATCAGCGCCATGCCCACTGGCAACTGGCGTGAGTGGCGCCAGGTTCACGCTATAAGCGCCATTGTTTCTGGATGTTGGCGCGAGTAGCGCCGGGTTGGCGTGAGTGGCGCCACAGTTCTGGAGCTTGATGCGATTGGCGCGAGGGTGGCGCGGATTGCACCATTGTTTCTGAAGGTTGGCGCGGATGGCGCCATGGGCTCTGGCAGTTGGCGTGATCAGCGCTAGAGTGGCGCGATCAGCGCGGCATGTCGGTCAGGCCCAGTATAAAAGGGTCATTTTACGAATTTTGGACCCATTTCCTTTCTTCTTCTTCCTCCAGCGCCCAGACTTCCATTGGAGAGTTTCCCAAGCTCCATGAACCTTGTTTTGTGACCCAAATCACTCCCTTTAAACACCAAACTAGTGAGAAACCTCTAGTGAGCTTAAATCCTTCCTTGGGAATCCCTTAAAACCCCTTAATCAAAGAAGTCTCTTTCTTAAGGGAAAGTTGAAGAACTCAAGTTTGGCGAAGAACAACGGCTTTTCACGGACACCCAGACTAAGGGAAGAGATCCAGAGGCCTTCCTGCTATTTCTGAGGTAAGAAACTCGAGATTTTCCGATTGATTTGTGGATTGGGGTTTTGGATGAATAGTGACCCACTTGTGATAGGGCTTGTTTTAGCCTTGGGTCCTTTAGAAAGACATGCTTAGAATGTTGTGAGGATGAAGGATTAGCTCTCAGATTGTAATTTGGCGAACTTTGGTTTTGGCTCTATGATTATGCATGTGTGGCATGAGTTGAGTCACTTGATGATATTGAGACATGCAAAAGCCTTGATTGATAGTTTTGATGTGCCTGAGAGGCCATATGAACGGTGTCTTGTGTGTGATATGAACCGTTCAAGCCCTGTGTGTATTCTGAGTATTTGGGTTGTTGAGAGCTTTGAGCTCATTGTATTTGGCTTGTATTGAGTCTGTGGTGACTCTAATGCCATGATTACGCTGTGATAGACCTCTGAGGGTCTGTGAGAGGCCTAGTGTGCGCTGGGCTATGATGAACTATAGGTTAGATGACTTTGAGTTCTAGAAAGGACTGAGGTTCCTTTCATTGTGGCAGTTGAGGACTGCTTGATATGCTGATGCTTTGTGTATTTGAATTGGCTGTGATATGTGTTTATGTGCCTTGTTTAGGGCGTGACACCGAAGGTGTCAGTGGCATAGGCTACAGAGTCGGGAAAGAACTGCAGAGCTCGGCTTTGCCAGGTAAGTTCTTGGTCCCTTGGGAGATGTTTCCCACTTGTGTGCTCCACCATACTCGGAGCGAGTGATGGTTGCATTCATGATGCATTCATTGTTGGTTGTTGCATCCTCATAATGATATGTATGCCGCATCTATGCTTGAACATGTATGATGCCTGTTGATAGATCTTCTGGCCAGTAAGATAGATATGGACCTCCCTAGGAGGAGAGCGCACCTCCTAGTTTGGTTTGCTCGTGGGTGATGATGATCCCAGGGTGATGATGATCTCTTAAGACCAAGAGATAGTTGTGCCCCGTCACAGTTGATTGCCTATTCTCGAAGGTGCCATATACATGCGTCCATGCGTAAGGGGTAGCTCCCGATGGGATGGCACGGGTGTGAGTTCCAGTCTCACACTGAGGTTGGTGTTGATGTGATCCACCGTACATAGAGCAAGATGATTTGCTTGTATTGTTATGAGGGCCGGGAGGCCAGTGGGACTGTGATGCCCTATGTTTGTGTCATGGAAAGTGAGCCAGGATGGAGGAGATGCCTCCAAGGACCGTGAGCTTACTGAGATATATATATATATATATATATATATATCACCCCGTGTGGGGTTTATGTGGTTACAGGTGACTCTTCTGACAAAAAGGAGCAGTCTCAAGGCAGGAGGCCCCAGTAGAGGCGTGGTCTGCTCAGCTGTGTGACAGCAGAGAGAGCTGGAAGGCTCATTTTGCTTTGATATTTGTCTTGTACCCCTGTAGAGGGAAGGTGTGTGTGTGTGTGTGCACATATGATATGGTTGTATATACTTTGTATAGTTTTGTATATCCTTATGTGAGGAAGTGGTCTTTGAGACCAAGGCCAATGTTGGCTCATCCTTTTGTAGAGACACGGTTAGTGTCAGATGATGATGTGTGTGTGTATATATATATATATATATATATATATATATATATATGAAACTTGTTTACGATATGGATATGACGTTCCTCCTAATTACATTTATGAGATATTCTAGTTTATCTGCCTATGGTTAAGCTTATGTTTACTGGATCAGCATGGGCTTGTTTATGTTATATGATGATTGGGTGTGTGATGGGTTTTTATATTCCATACATAATGTCATCAAGAAATACAGTTCGATTCGCTTTCGCCAGTTTTAAAGAAAGTTTTAAGCGCTATTCTGATATTATAAATGTTAATACACCGGAGGCCTACAGGGTGTTACATTGGTGCTCCTGTAGATGGTTGACGTCAACTCTCCTGTAGCAAGGCTGATAATGAGATCAGACAATCGTGTCCAAGTTAATATTTGAAGAGTAAATGTGTACCATTACTGCTACATGATGACATGGAGAATGACCACATGTACATTTACCCCATAATAATGACTACGTGTAACTTTAGCATTTTGGACTATATAATCACATCTATGTTACTAACAACATTTTTATTCGGATTCCATTAGCATTCATTAATTTCAATAAACTATTAAGTTCAGTTAAACCAACAGGTTTGTGCCAAATGTGTTTTTGAGAAGCTAAGAACACATCATGCATGACTTCCTTCAAAAATATAAAATCTACCATTCGTTTGATTACGATCATAGAGGCAACCTATTAAAATTATTGTTGTTTCTCTTTCCCCATTTGGAGTTGAACACCAAATCTTCCATATCAACATCAGCTGCACAACAATTTATTGTTACGTAATTAATGAATAATTAGCTAAAAACAAAGTTATAATTTAACATAAAAAATTATGCATCATTTTTAGAAGGGATTGAAGTTATGCAAGATAAGGAAACAAAACTTGATAAAATCCTTCAAATTACATAATAATCTCTAAAAAAATCACCATATATGAAGAAAGATCAGAGAGAAAAAAAAGATTGTAGAGAAGCAACATAGGCTAAATCAGGTTACTTATTTTGGTCGTGATTAAACGGTGCTAATGAACTTATTAAATGAAAAATATTCTTAATATAGCAGGTTTAAATCAATTAAATTGGGGGGCCTTAATTATGAGAAAATTGAGCGATACTAATTTGAAGAAAGATTATAAAATATTTTTTTTATTAGAAGTTTTTTTTTTTATTTTGTAGGCTTGTATCATATTTAAATTTAAAGACCTTTATAACTCATCTATGGAGAAGATACGATATTTTTTTCATTAACACATATTAGGACTATGATTTGTTTCCTTTTTGTAGTATTTCTAAATGTTTCTTCATATAAATATAAAAAAAGATAGAAATTTTCAATGATTTTGAAAAATATAAAGAGTAAAAGACCAACCTTAGTAGAAATCGGGTGTATATACATATATCTGCATTATTATTTTCCAAATCATACAGTGGATTCCAGACAAAAATACCTACCTTTAGTTAAAAAATTCTAACTGAAATTTTTGCAGACTATTGCATAAAAGAAAAGGAAATAGCAAGAAATTGGTGTTCATCATATATTACATAGAAAACATATAAAAAAATATTAGCAGAGAACAAACAATCATATCATTAAAAATAATGTATTTCGGCATTTGCATAGGAAAGAAAATTAAAACCTGTCTCACAATCATGCCTTTATCTGTTTAAAAAAAAGGAAAGGAAAATTAGCATGAAATTCGGACAAACAATTGATGTTAGGTTTAGTATTGCCTCAATTTTGCATCAACGTTAAATTTAAAATAAAAATCAATGTTATTGTTATGTAGACTTCAGGGTATTTCTAGTACCCATTTTTCTGTTTTTAATAAAAGTTCTTTTATTGCTGATAAACAAAAATAAATTGAACTACCCATGTTGAAAAAGAATACTGAAATTGCAGTGGATCCAAAAGAAGAACGAAATCAAATACAATAAAGGAAAACAAAAAGGAGAGAAAAAAAAATACTAACATAGTTATGTTGGCTTCCATATAGCACTACCCAGGTTGCTTTCATTTCCATTTTCCACAACAATATCAATTCACATAGCCATGCTGCATCCACAAAGAACCAATCACCATTGACACCATATTCGAATCAGAAAAGGAAAAAAAAAATCAAATACAAAAAATTAAAAAAAATTTGACATATTTAGATTGTGGAATAATTAATTCTAAATAAAACAGAATAAAGATCTTTATAACACCTACCTTTTTTGATTTTATAGTTTCTTTCATTCGTGTCCTGTAAAAAAATCATCTTCAAAAATCAAAATTCAGCAACCAAGTTCAAGCCTAAAAAAATGTTAAAAGTATGAAATATATATCATGGTTAAGAGTATATTACATTGTATCTTTCATTTGTGTCTTGTCTTCATGATACTTGTTTCGTTTCCATGCATATGATATATATTCAAATGTTAAGCAATGGATGTGAACTTTCATAATTGATGACTTTGCACTTTTGTAAAATGATAATCAGAAGAAGAAAAATCAACTCCCAATAAAATAGCACCTTCAACTTTGAGGGGAAGAAGAGAAAAAATGTGTTTAGTGTTAGATTAAAGCCACATTGTAAATTTGAGAACATATTAATGAACAAAAAAGTAATGATAGAGAATGGAAGAAGATTGTATCAATGCGGGAGAAGAACTGAAGACTTCACTTACGTAAAATAAACAATTATTTTAAGTTTCACTCAGACAATTCATGGAGCACATCCAATGCGTGATTAAAAGGAGCAATTTGATTTAGTAGAATCATTACCCTGCGTGAATAAAGAAAGGATTGTGGGGAAGATAAAGAAATAAAGAATGTAGTAAGAAGTGAAACAATTATTCCATTGCATGCTTTGTGGAAAACGAAGAACCTCTTCCAATGCCCAATGCAAGATGCAACTCAAGTTTGACATATGATGTTTTTCACATAAGATTGGAAGTGGACTTCCAATTTTCTCATTGGTCATTGATAGCAACAGGGGAGAGAGATAAAAATTGAACTGATATCGTAAATAAATAAATAAATATATATATATATATATATATGGGTGATCTTGAAAGACAACATATTTATGCATTTATTATACACATCAATTAAGAAATCAATCTTGATTGAAATATGAAATATGTTTTACAATAATTTATTTTAATATAATAACATAAAATTACGAAATTACCATCCATATGGACGAAAAAAAGTCATTGCATCAATTATCTCAATTTACCTCTCATTATATATATATATATATATATATATATATATATATATATATAAAGATACCCATGCAACTTTCAAATATTTTGACCGGTTTAAATTATTCTTCACCTTTTTTATGCACATTTATGAAATTTATTATTTAAGTGACTTAAAATCTTAAGACCCATTTATTTATGTTCTCTGAGTACACTAAGGACAAATAAGTCTTCAATCACTGATATTTGAGTGTTATTTTTGTTCCCTGTACTAAACATCTTGACTTAAATGGGCATCATGCTGGTCGCTAGGATACAGCATACCTACCATCAATTTCATCTTGACAATGTTCCTCTTCTATTCTATTTTGAACTTACTACTATACACTTGTATTTATGTGAAGAATGTTGTTGGGGATACCTACAGTTCTTATCGTGAATTTCGGCAGCAAGGCTCTAGCAAAATGTTCTCTACCTATGGTATCCAATGCCGTGGGCGTCCCAATAAAATCAACCACGGGTGTTTGTTTTACAAAAATTACATTCCTTGACACGTTCCACGCAATTTTTGGAAGAGAAAACTTGGACGTTCAACAAACGCCAAATCATACACGGGTAGAGTACATACACAAGTTTATTTGCACGTTACAGCGCCAAGCTTTTGATATCGATACTGTGATAGGATTTCTTCAGTACAAGGGCTTTGCTTGTGCAATCCCTCATTTCATACATGATTTTGGGATGCTAAGAGATGCATTTTGGGATTTTTTTTTTTTTTTTTGGACGGCACTAATAGAAAGAGGTTGTATCGCTGGTCATATCACGGGTGTGTGCAATCCTACGTCTAATAGTAATTTCTTAGTTAAAATAATTTCGTGGCAAAAAACCCGTTTAGACAATAATTGCTTCATTTAGTTCCATAAACTGTGGCTGAGCTAACTATTTACCTTCTAATTCAAATCTAATTTTTCTGTAATAGGCCTCGTGCGTGTTTCTTGCAATTTACATGATATGTCCTTCCAAATGGAAATTTCCAACATTTTTAGGTATAAAAATCAAATAATGAGTTACAAAAAATGTTTTTCTCAGTAAAATAACTTTGTAACTTTTTAACAATTATTTATTTATTTTGAAAACCCCGCATTTGTCGCAAAATGTAGGGTACTAAGTTCAAATTAACAAGGAGATCAGCACTGACCTGGACAACTAAGGCAGCTTGGTTGATAACTTTGATGTGTCAACGGAAGATGGAACGTTACTTGGCAGATATTCAGATACTAAATGTTTACATAGACATACAACTGCATCAAAGCCGGCAAGGGGGAAAAATCCTATTTCCTTTCATTCACAACTATTTAATTTGACCAACTAAAGTATATATATTCTTTTCACTGGCAATCTGAAGCCAATTGATAACCACCAATAACCACCAATAATTAGTAAAGAACAAAACTGAATCACTATTATCATGCAACTTTTACTGAAAATTGATAGAACATAGCAAAGCAAACCATCAACAGAAATATAAAATCCCAGTCATTGCTTCTAGAGATGGGGAAACACAAAAAATATCCACATTTCACTGGTATAATACATATTCTGACATGGCCATCATCTAGGAGACTTCTCCAATAGGGTGTCTAGCAAGTTCTTGAGCGTCATAAAAAACTGGAATGTTACCCGCCTAATTTACATTAATGCGGTATTGGGCAATCACCAAAAAACTTTGGTGTGCATACCCATTGATTTTAAGTGTTTACAGCAATCTCATCAACGAGGATGAGGATGCACAAACTACTTGAAATTCGTGCAGAATGAGATGTAACTGTGACCCCAGTATGATATGCAGCAGCAGCAACATCATAAGAAGTAATCAGGAGTTCTACGGGTGACATCAGGCTCTCCTCTCCTGGGAGCAGGATCAAACTGCAAGAACATTTCAAATTTATGTCCAGCGATCTAGTGCACATGAAAATATTTTACCAAGCAGTATAGGAGCAAATTATGTTAAACAAGATAGGAAGAGAGACCTGGGTAAATGTGTGGCCCTTGGAATCATCAACCTCCAAAATGGAAGCCATGTTCCCACATCGATAACAGTAGTTAGGTGCACTAAAAATGGTAACCACCTTTTGTTCCTGTTTCAACAAAACAATGGACATCTAAACTTCACTCCCATAATTCCAAAGCAAACAATACAAAAAAGATTATTCCATGAGAAGGTCAATTACATGAGCCCAGTTAAATCCATCCATAACCAGCTGATGAGCTCTAGCAATTAAATTAAGCTTGTTTGTGTGATTGAATTGTTCGGATATATCCTGAAAGAAAGAATGTGAATTTGAATATAAAATACAGTAGCTAATCTCTCTCAATGCTTCATAAATAATATGTTCACCAACATATAGAATTGAGAAATTATATCTTTAGTTACCTGGCCAAATGTATATCCAGCACCACGAGGAGAAATTCCCCAGCCACACCTATCATCTGGGTCAGACCACAACAGATCGCACATGGGCCCTTCATGAGGAACCTCTTGAACACGATCGAAGTTCCTTATGTTATCAAGAGTCTCAATTGAAGGTGAAAGCCCACCATGCAAACAAAATATTTCGGACTCAACCTGAAAGGGACCATATTAAATTAGAATCTGAATGATCAAAAACCTAAAACTATGACCTTTAACTGCTAATGTTTTCATATGGTAAGAAAATAATTATAACAAAAATGAGTGGCCATTGAACTAGTTGCAAACTACAAACTAACAGAACAAAATTGAGCATTTTAAATTCACTAACAGAGAAATTCAGTGTAGTTACATGGCCATCATTTTTTAATTAAAAGACTACCTATGCTAGCACAAACATGAGTTTGTTAAAAATTACCATATCATGCTAAGTCCATTATCCCAGTCACCCCCCCCCCCCCCCAACCCCACAAAAACATTTTACTTTACCAGTAGAACATGTAAATTTAGGTTAATTTAAAATTCATTAGGTACTGCTCTAGGAAAAAGGGTTCCTCTAACCCTCTGACGAGGAAAATATTGATAAATTTGCTTAATCTTGGAAAAAAAAGTAGTTTACTAAAAAATTTACATAATAACTGATATGCAGTTTATTCTCAAATATGACTTATTGATCATGGATTCAAATCCGAAAACAGTCTCTTTGCATATGCAAGGGTAAGGCTGCGTACAATATCCCTTCCCCTTACCTACGCATAACGTGGAACCTCCGGGCATTGGGGTACATAGTTTTTTTTATTTATTTATTGTCCTTTCCACCAGTTAAAATCACATATTAGGAAGATAAAAAGTGTACTAACCAATGCAGTCAATGGAAAGAAATCAAAAAGGTCTGTAAAGATCTTCCAAACACTAGCATTACCATATCTGCAAAAGAAACAATCATAAGAACTATTATGCATTTAATGAAGGAAACAAGGAATTAGATAAATCGATAAGATAACATTTATAATATACTCTCTTTAAAAAAAAAAAAAAAAAAAAAAAAAAAAAAAAAAAAAAAAAAATT